>JAHWFP010152750.1:0-11313 GCA_023313725.1 Lithobius niger | reverse complement strand
AATTGCCCTTTAACAACTTTAGTTAACTTTTAACAACTTTAATTCTCTGTTTGATAAATTACAATGACAGTGAAATGATCTTTCTTTTACAGGACTCGCAGCATTTTTCTTGGTCTTTGGCTTGTGTTTTCATTACAAGGACTACGGTGGCAAATACCAGTAAGTGTTTCTTTAAATCTATGCGCAAGCAGTGGTGCAAGATATTGCCAGCAAGTCATTAAAAAATATAGTGACCCTGGCTGTCCTGCATTGAAGTCGCGAAGCACAATCAGAAGCCAATAGTTTTAATGGCCAAGCGTAACAATCACACTAGTAATAGTAGCCCATGGAAGTATCTTTACATGCAGATATCTCTCGTACAATGGAACCAATGCACAACAGCGCTCCGCTATCAAACCCACTCTTTTTTTTTTAAATGGGACGAGAATATAAATTGTTTCGAATGAATCGAATGGCTTAGAAACTATCTTTTTGCCACTTTAGAATATTACACTCACCTATGGTAGCATTTTGCGCAACATGTAAACTTGTGTAAATAATGTGTCATTCTAGTTGTTGGCTGCAGATGGATACCCGATTACTTTATGCTCAGCTGGTTCCCATTGTTTGCGTCGCAATTATGACTCTTATTCTAATTGAGGCAGCAGGAGCAGATGAATACAAGCCACTCGAAGGAGTTGATGAGAGACAACGCTTTAGCGCCAAGTAAGTATTTGTACAATTTTTGTAGACTTGGCTTTAATCCATGTACAATCTACCCGCCAAGCTCATTAATGCCGTTTAATAAATGGTGGTGACTTCACGCGAATACATAAAAATTGTTTACATTATATGCCAAGTCCATGTCTTGGGGGTTAGGAGAAGATACCTTTTGTTTCTCCTACCTGCCGTAGATATGGACTCTCCCAATCTCGCAAAACTGACTAAAATTATCGGTGATCAAATCAGTCAAAACTATTTATATCCTTTACATAATCGATACGATTGCACATTGAATACCAAATCCAAACTGGATGATAAGCTTCATTGTCTTGTTAATCCCTCTTTTCTGTTTTTCTTTAGATTGAGTCAGAGGTCCAACTTGATAATTATGCCATTGGTGTTTGCTTCCTGGATCCTGGGAATTCTCTCGACGTACGAACAAAATCTCCCCCTTTTCTCAAGTTTCAGTGCTCTAAATACAGCCTTGGGAATCATTATCTTTGCTTTTCATATACTCGGCAATCACGAGGTAAGTCGGCAAGTTGAATAATTTAAGTACCGCTTCTCCAGCACACACCTTCAATCACCTGTTGTCACCCTAGTTTTCTGGTTTCCAATGTTTAAAAGTGTGGCTTACAAACGACTCGGTCTTTCACAGCGTTGAGGTTAAAGCATTGTTTAAAAATGGGAGAATAAGTGAACAGTCGTGGGTATAAAAAACGGAAATACCAACTACATTAACTAAATCGACTAATTAATTAAAATAATATCTATACCTAAATTCCACATCCTCTTTATAAATACGCATCTAGTTTCTTGTTATTGTCCCAAACTATCGTCGTTTTTTAACACGCACCCTCCGGGAAGCATGTATTCGTACAAGAAAAAAAAGGAAACTACCAAATATCAACCAAATTAACAATTGCAATTAAATTAATATTTCCAACTTCTTTTCAAGTCTTAACAATTTTGTATTCATTCACGGTCCCGAAAACTATCGTTTCGACATTTCAAGCTTTGCGTAAATTTGTAACACAGCATCACACCATGCGAGGAAACAGATTATCAATGCACCTCCTGTCTTTGTACCGTTTTTTTTTTACTTCCTTGTCTTAACAGTGGAGAGTTCACACACATTGCTAATAATACTAATTGGTCTGTAGTTCTTAATAGAATTTTTTAGTTTCCTGTTACCCTGTAGGTTTTTAATGTATCAGGGATTACTCGAGTATCAATAAATTCCAAAAGCTTATTTTGGATACTAAGCCATTCTCCCCCCCATTTGAAACTCATTTGGGATGCCATCACACCCGTAACCTATCTAGTCCTTAATTTTTAATTTGGGTCTGCAGGTTTACCAGGGTAAATTGTGTGATCAGATTACTATTACTGTTGAAACTGTTACTTAAGTTGGGTAAACCGGCTGCATCAGAATCTGTATTAAAACATTGTCAGTATTATTCGGCTGGATAGGAAAATTCTCTCGTCTTTGCCAAGATTTTTCATCTTCTGCACAAAATCTTGGTTGGAATTTCTTGCGTCACTAACATTTTGTAACATTACGTTACCTGGGGAATGGAGGGCAGCCATTTCCCATTAGCATCTTTCCTGTCTTCTATTGCTTATTTAACATCTTCATTCCACCAGCTAACTAATCCGATTCCTTAGTGGTACAGCCTTTATGACCCTGAGAACCCAAGTGTATCGGCATCAACTAATAGTAACTTAGGGTTGTTGTTAGGTATTCTGTAGTTGGGTTGAGTGAGTACAGGTTTGTGTTTAGCCCGATGAACTTAAAATTACTTTGTAAATTTCCCTTAACTGCTTGAACAGCAATTTTCAAGCTTCCATCTCTCTTGGCCAGAGGCTTTTGTCCTCTTGTCATTCAAGTGCTTCTCATCTATAACCACTTTTCATCAGACCGACAGAAGCATGCACTGCACATGTGCTCCCAATGTTGGTTGAGCACATACTGCATACTTCGATGCATGGGAAAGTGGCCACCCCACGTAGCGTCATTGAGCCAAACCGGAACTGAACGCACGTCATTGCATGCGGATTGAGTGTTGCCTCCATTCTTTTAAACTCCATGGCTTTAAAAGGTCACAACGGTCGCTCGCTGGGTGCTCTTCCCAGAATGACTGTCACATCAGCCGAGGTTTCCGATTCAAGTCAGACTTCTACCAACCCTGGCATTTTCGGGACGAGAAGAGCGCTGTGATGCCTCATGCTTATGTTTGTGGCATGTAAGAGATCGTAGGAATTTGAGATTAGACTTACGATACAAAAATGTCTCTGGCCTTTGGCACCATGGCTTTGGCTAGTTTAATTTATGATCCTCAATAATCTCCCGCTGACATCAGCCACTGCACATACAGCGCTCCTCAACTTTTTTTTCCCCTTGCCTTTGTCTGCAGCTTTTCATTCTGGTTTTTCCTTTGGTTTTTTTCCTCAGCGATTTTCCTCTTTTACCGTGAGCACAGTGTAATAAGAACGACTTAATACAAAAGTAGCAGACTGCTTAAAAGAGTTGGCAAATTTTGGGAAATCGTTGTTAAATTCCTCAAAATTTGCCAGCACTTTGCACATTACTGAAGTCAACCTGTTATTTAATGCCAGTCAGAAAATTTAACGAGTCGTCAAACGAGTCAGCAAATCTGGTTTAGTGCTTCAGCTACACGGTATCACCAACACATTTAGTCAAGCCAATGAGAATTTAGTGTGTTGATTTAACTGCAAATGGGTGTGCGTATATTAAACGTACTCCTATTCTGTAGTAGTTAACATTTAATATCTTCATACAAGAGTTGTTTGATTTGCAAAAAGAGTGTGTTCGAACGTGTCTTGATGTTTAAACTTCAGTCGGTTCCGGAAAAAAGTGGTCCCTATTCATTATAAGAAATAAATATTTGTATAATTTGTATATTTGTATAGTTTTACAGGTATTGTTTCTTTAGCAACTATTCTGGCTATTTATTGTCTCGGATAGTTGTAGATCTAAAAGCACCACCTCACTTTATTAAGACCAGTTCAATGGTTTAAAGCTTCCTTGATGGTTTTTAATTATCTGTATTAAGCTCGAAATCGTCGCCACCATCAAGTTTTTTATCTTTTAAATACTTTAATGAGCAGTATTAGCATTTGAGTATTAAACGACCAGAGTTATGTAACACTAAGATACGGTAAAAGACCCATTAATTGAAGGGCACGAGATCGTACGCACTATTCTTCTTACACTAACTCTTTTAAGCTTAAAACCGCTGAACACTTACATCCTTATTCGGATAATGTTCTGTTGGTATTTTCTCACGCCCTCTTTTCACGCAAGCCAAAATTTGTTGCTCCACAGTACCTTGTTTTCGTGCATCATAATGCTAAATATGTTGTGCAAAATTGGTTTGTTGAGAGCTTATCAGGCAAGATTGGCTATCAAAATAGGACCACGAATTCCAGGCATAGAACGGTACGTTAGGGCGACATGACTGCTCCAAAATGGTCGGATTAGAGAATCATATTTTGCAGGCCTGCTCTTACAAGTTCAGGGAACACCTGACATAAATTATGAAATAGTATCCGCAAATGTGCCCTGGATATTCCAAGTTGCACGGAAACCTGCTATAGGGTTTCAAGGTGGCGTATTTTTTTAATGTTTTGCTGGAGTGCAGTGTGAAACAAAATTCAGCCATGTCACAAGGCATCAGATTTGACGTTTAATACAAAACAAACAAAATACAGTTGCCAAAATAGCACAGAGCACGTTTTTGATTATTTACTAGATATGTAGCAAAGTTATCTGTGCCGTTATGTTCTAGGTACGGAAGAAGTTGAAAAACCTCTGCTGTGGAAACAAGAACAAACCAAAACGGAAATGAAAGTTGAAGAGTAATCTTTAATTTAAACACTGGGAAAAGGCTTAATTACTGAAGTTCTTGCTTAACGTGAAAATGTGTCATTGTTTTACAAGTAACATGACTTTGGCATTTCAATTTTAAAGAGAAGCAGTGGACAACCAGCCAAGGTACAAATATTAACCTGCTTATCTTTAAAACCAAGCCAAATAAAAATCCATGTTTGAAGATTCTTATTTCGATTGTGTTCAGTTATTACGAGAGGATTACGAGTGTTCAGCCTTTAGCTGAACTGCCAATGCTGTTATTCGATGTTTAACTCTAACCCTCAACCGTATATTTCTAAAAAAAAAAAATTCCCTTAAGCATTCCAGTTCAGGAAAAGGTGTGGCCGTGTTTTTGTGTGAATATTTTTTAGTTAACTTAAGTGTGGAAACTTAAAGAACGCCAATTGTGTTAATTTTCAGAATATTAGTTTAAATTGTGTTAAATAAAATTAGTTTATTGTGTTGATGTTGCCACTCGCATTCTTATTACTCTACTCACCACACATGAACACAACCATTCACAACTACTTTTCACAACATTTTAATTCAAATTTAGCATAAGAAAAACAAATTAAATTTAAAAAAAGATTAATTACTAGTACAGGATGTTTCTTTATAACTTTCTTTACTTTTTTCGCCAGCATTTGGTTTTAAATTTCAATTCTATTGGCAAAACATTTACAGTTTCCCTGAGGAAGTTTCTTCTTAGTTATCTTCCCACGATTTTATGCTGGGAACATCGTGTTTCACACCACCAGCCTCTGCTCGGTACTTCTGATCACTATTGAGGTCCCGCTCCTGATTAAGGTAGTAAACACAAATATGGAGTCAAGTTTAATACATTGGCCTAAACAGACTTCTTCAGCCAAATACAGTGGATTGTTCAGTGGAATTTAAACCACTAATATTGGCCTCTTAGTCCCTTTTACGCAAACAGTTGCCAAAAAAAAAGGACATGGCAACCCTGCAAACTACCCCCGAGCTTCGGGCAGATCAGCCATTTTCATAGCTACTAAAGGACAGATGCTTTAGTCAAGGCAGGTATATGCATGTCGCTAAACTTGCAATAGTAAAAGTGAGATTTGAATGATGGGCTTTTACCCACATCGGTTAAGAGAATTTTAAAACGATTAATTAATAAAGTATGTGGCTGTATTCCAAGGACTGCAGCTTCATTTCCCAGAGTTTCATGCTTATCCGTGTTAGTGTTTTATTGCCAAGAAATTAATCAGTATCACAATATCTGTATCACACCACCAATCTCTGCTCGGTACTTCTAATCACTACGAGGTTCCGCTCCTGGTTAGGGTAGTAAACACAAATACGGAGTCAAGTTTAATACATTGGCATAAACAGACTTCTTCAGCCAAATACAGTTGAATTTAAACCACTAATATTGGCCTCTCTTGACCGAATTAACGGTTTTTAGTTTCGCTGTTTAAATACTTTGTTATTGCTTCATCACTGGTTTGTATCCAACATTTAAAGACGAGTGATGGGTTTTACAACAGCGGTGAAAAAAAAACTGTAGGCCTACAAAAACTAGAAGCAAAGCATTTGTAAAAGTAATAAATTAACTTAAAATGTAATAATTTTGTTGCTCAGCCACAACAGATATTCTGATAATTAAAATTTTCTTGGTATTAACCCCTTTGTTCCACATTATGACATATGCCGTCGAAGACTGACAGGTCTGGCAATGAAGAGCAAACTTCACGAGTTTTCTTTGGGAACCAGAGTGAGCAAAGCTTGTGAAGAGGCTTGGCCTACGACCATGAGGATCGAACTCATTTACCAACTTGGGACTTGGACAAAATAAACAAAATTATCAAACTTCGAAGCTGCACAAACTCTCTGCACTCTCCATGCTATGACGGGAGTTTGGTATCTTACTGTATTTAGTTTATTATTTAATGATATTTCTTAACATCCAACACTTGTGTAACCTCAACAAAAAAAAGCTTTTCTAGTTATTGAGGAGGAGACAGATAATTTTGCTAGGAAATATTAATTTTTTACATGCCACAATCGACACACGCACGAGCTATTTCCAGGACCCTTCTTTCACAGGAGTGGACTGAGGTCAGAATCAACCCGTGCCTCCGTAACACAGTCCATGCTAGACGTCCAGCCACCCTGACTCCTAATAGTTTAGCAACAAGCATACAACTGAACTGAACCAGGTAGGGCATGATGGCATGCATTCATTCTATTGGCTGCCCAGCCAGAACTTCAGGAGTGTTATACAAGGCTGCTCTGTCCAAAGACACAACCGGAAAAAAAATGTAAAAAGCTATCAACAAAACTCCATAAAATACTGTCGACATATACACAAAACCAGCTCTCGCACAGTTCACTCTCGTTCCAGATACGAACACAAAAACTAACGGCAAGATGCAAAAGTTTTTTTTTTTTTTATTTCCAAACTTGATTTTATTTACATATCACACAAATTTAATGCGTTTGTTACTGTGGAAACACAGTTGGAATCGTTACACATACAAGATTTTATACACTTGCGTTTTTGAAACCTACAGTTTTAAGAATTTTGATTTTTTTCGTAGGGTGTTTGGAGCTTCAGTATCAAACATTATTTTTACGTTTCATTGCCAAGACATATTTGCATACATGTGCACAATTTGTAGTGTTGGCTCGTGGGGAATTGGTCGTCGACATCAACCTCCGCCGTTTCTATCCCAAAAGTTGCTTTGGGATTGAAATGACGACGAGTTAGATTTTGGGACAGAGAATTTTGTTGGGACAGAGGAATTTGTTGGGATAGAGGAATTTATTGGGATAGAGGAATTTGTTGTAGAAGACTCTTCCAATTTGGGTGAATCGTCATTTTCTGGTGGCGGAGGGAGAGGAATAGACGGAGTTCTGGTTATGGGTTTGAAAGAGGGTGATGGACGAAGGGGACTACAGTTTGGAGACGTAAGCGAAGTTAATGATATAGGTGTTGATGTTACATCAAGTGGGTATGAAACTTGACATCTAATTGGAGTTGTTAATTGGCTTAATTGGGAGGTGGGAAAAGGGCTGAGTGATTTGGTCGAAGGCATTACAATAGTCCTGCTGCCAGTCATGACGGATGTCGCATTACTTATGAAAGGACACGGCGAAGGTGGAAAGTCAGCCGGCTCCGATGCTGCAGTGAATCTATTAGGGAAAATGATATCTACAACATGTGGTGCTTGATATTGCGCTGTAACAAAATAGGTAGTAAAATTTTTATTCGAAGAGTTTATCTGTTGTAATGGAGCTGGGCTGGATGTCTGTGTTGCGTCATCAGGGATCCTCATAGGGTCTGTTGGGGTCTGCGATCTATTGGTTATCTCTGTTGGCACTGTTGAACTTACAGGTTGACTTCCACTGGTTATTGTACGTTGGTTAGTATGGGTGACTGACGCAGAAACCGGGTCTACAGAGGCAGCTGGAAGCCGACCCACACGAGAGGGAAGAGATCCATGAGCAGCACTTGTCGATCTAGTTCCAATTGGTGGCGTCATTTCGGATTGAGATGGTGTGCCAGCAGTCACATAGCTCAAGAAAGAAGAGCCAGGGTTTGTCGAAGCGTTTGGTGTGTGTAAGATTGGAATTGCCAATCTCTCGTACAATAGGTCATCAATAATTTCGGTAACGTATGTTGCCAAGTCTCTAATCCTTTCATTCACTTGATCACTACTAACTCCTTCTTGCAACAGCATCGAACCTGAACGGCCAATCAAATCGACAGTTTCCATCATTGTTCGCGAAACGCGACTCAGCCATGAAGGAACGTTAAGTTGACTCAGGGGTAGCAATACATCTTGTCCTGTGGAATCACGGACTGCCCTTTGGATTCGTTGCTGGGATGTCATAAGTCTCCATCCACGACGCAAAAGTGAACGCATTTCATTTCGCTGTTCTAGTGTAGCTTGAGTCTCTTGATCAACTAACACAACACGCTGTTCACTTTCATTACTTAGCTGTTGACTGGGTACATTTGGAAGATTTAGTTGAGCAGTTTGCTTCTCCAATTCGTTTAGTTTATGCAATTCTTTCATACGGTGGCGACGTCTTATTTCCTCATGGAAATCTTGTCTATCTTGTAACTGATGCCGTTGAAGTTCTAGTTGCATCAGTTCCGCCTGTCGCTGCAACTGGCGCAATTTGTGTCGATGGAGTTGCATTTCAGTCTGTCCACTTGGCTGCTGTTCGTTAAGAATTGTTTCTAGTGGCAGAGTTGTAGCAGGCTGCTGTTTTTGTACATCTTTAGCATCATTAATATCCTGCACAGCATCTTCATACATAGCTTCATCGTCCTCATTGTCTTCTAACACTGGCCCGCCATATGGCCTTGACCAGTTATCTTGAATACGTTCATTACCTTGCATCTGCTGTTGTCTGATCTGTAGCCATAAGTCGTCATCAGCCTGTAAAGAAGGCCTATGCGTATAATACTCATAGTCGTGCATCGGAAGCTGCGTTTGCTGCTGCCTTAACCGTTCTTGTCGCTGCTGTTCCCAACGATCTTCTCGATCATACGTGCTACGCTGTATTAATGGTCTGTTTACATGTGTTACTTCAACATCTTCCGTCTCAAAAAATCCAGACTCTTCAGGCTGCAGCAGCATACTTTGTTGCTCTAAACCAGCTTCTGCCAGCTGCTGTCCACTTGGCCCAATATTGAGTGACCATCGTCCTTGCCGTCTACGATCCCATTGGTTGGCTACTGTGTTCTCGTCAGCTTGATACGAAGAAGACCTTCCAGTACTTTCATCCCAATGATGTGGTGGAGCACTTGGCTGAATGTTGTAGTTAAATTGTGAGCTCGTGGAGGATAACGTTACACTGATTTGGTGTTGAGCCCACAATCTTAGTAGCTCCACTTTTCTCGATAGTAATGCAAGTTGCATCTGCAACCACTCTCCTACCTGATCCAGTTCTTCCGCAGACAGTTCTAGCTGGCCAACAGTTCCATAACGTTCATCTTTGTCTTCCTTTTCCACCAACAACTTTTCTTGTAAGAAATGTTCTACTAGCTCTATTTCTTCTGATGATACTAGTCCTACCTGCTGTGACCTTTCCCCCGAAATTTCAGGCAATTCCATTCGTTCAATTAATGATATCCTTTTCATTTCTTGCCACAATCCAGTATCTTCTATTTGGTCTAAGGATCCTTCAGGCAGGATAAGAAATGAATCAACTTTTTCTGCTGATAAATTTAACTGATGTTGCAAAAATTGGCCAACTTGACCTAATTTATCTGTTGATAACTGAAGCACCTCGGACGTTGACCGACTCACTTGTCCAACTGACTTTCCACTTAGTGACAATTCTTTTTGCATGCCTGATGCTGTTTCAGATGACAGTTTTAATTGTTTTTGTATCCATTGTCCAACCTGCTCTATTTGTTCTACCGATAGATTTAGTGGTTGTTGGGGCCATTGTGCAATTTCTTGTATCTCTTCGCTCGATAATTTAATTGGTTCTCTGCTTAACTTTGATTGTTTTTTTGGTAACTGATCCACTCCACTTACAGAAATGTTCGATGGCACCCGTTGTCCTGCTTGCTGTAGTGTTTCACCAGTTACCAGATTTTGCCGTTCTAGTCCATGTTGTGATAACCGTTGATGCCGTTTGGAGAGTGACCCCACTGGCGATATGCTTTGGGCTGATAATTTGTTGCTACTGTGATCTGGCCGTTTTGTAGATTCATTGGACACCTGTTGCTGTGACAGGTTCCAGAGTTGTTTTACCTTCTCATCAGAAAGCTTTTGCTGTTGTGATGTCCATGATCCTAATGCCCCAGATTGCTCACTGGACAGCTGCTGTTGAGAAAAATTTCCGACCTGTTTTACGCTCTCACTAGCAAGCTTTTGCTGTTGTGATGTCCACGATCCTACTGTCTCAGCTTGCTCAGTGGATGACAACTGCTGTTGGGACAACTTCCCAGTTTGTTTTACACTTACACCAGAGAGGTTTTGCTGTTGCGATGTCCACGATCCTATTGTCTCGGGCTGCTTACTGGGCAACTGCTGTTGGGGCAGCTTCTCAGCTTGTTTTAATCTTTCATCTGAGAGTTTCTGCTGCTGTGAATTCCATGATCCCAACGTCTCAGCTTGAATACCGGACAACTTTCCGGCTTGTTGTACACTTATGTCTGAGAGCTTTTGTTGTTGCGATGTTATTGATCCCACTACCTCAGCTTGCTCACAGGGCAACTGCTGTTGGGTTAACTTCCCGACATGCTTAACACTTTCACCCGAAAACTTTTGTTGTTCCTGTCCCCATAACCCCATTGCCTTAGCTTGTTCACTGGACAGATGCTGCTGGGACAGTTTTCCAACATGTTTTACGCTTTCACCAGAAATCCCTTCCTGTTGTGATGTCCATGATCCCAGTGTCTCTGCTTGTTGACTGGATAACTGCTGTCGAGACAATTTCCCCGACTGTTTCATGTTCCCAGACTGTTTCATGTTATCACTAGAAAGCTTTTGTTGTTGCTGTTGCCATGGTTCCGTTTTTTCCACTTGTTCACCAGACAAATTCTGTAGGAATAATTTTTCAGCTTGTGGCCTTTCACCTGAAAGCTTTTGCTGCTGTTGTGACCATGTAACCACACTTTCAATTTGTTCCCCAGATAACTGCTGTTGTGGCAGTTGTCCCCCTTGCTGCACTGATTCCCCTGAAATCATCTGCTGTTGTGTCCATTTGCCTCCTGTCACACTGCG
>JAHWFP010152745.1:0-11349 GCA_023313725.1 Lithobius niger | reverse complement strand
TTTTTTAAGAACGTATTTGGAAGTTGGAATTCGATTAAAGGAAGATGGAGTATGGATGGCAACAACGCCATCAGCATGCGCGAATGGATATCACCTATTTTAGAAAGAGGCAGGGAAAGATCTAGTGGAACCAAAGCCAGAAGACTGTAACGACTATGACCTTCTTTTTGCTAAAGGTTAGTACAGATCTGAAGGAAAATATTGGCTTGCATGATGGTGTGTGAAGAAGCCCTTAAAATCTCCATCGTTTCGTTGTGAATTGGAGTGGAGGCAAGTCGTCTGACAAATAAGCAACAGGCCACACCCCCGACTTGGACAAGGTCCAAATCTTGTTTCGAGAAAAATACACTAAAGCACGGATTAATCTTGAAACGCTTGTCATCCATACACATACACCACCTGTACATAACCACTTAGTGACAGATAATAAATTTCTAAAAGAATATTTTCCTGTAATTAAAACACTTAAACTCGACACTTTTGCCAGGCATATTGTAAAACCCACATAACGAATGCATCGCACCTTTGAAACACGTGACCCCGATTTGTATACACCTTGCCTTGCGACGTGGCATCCCAACGGAGCAGGTGGGTCATTGCTTTTCGGCTGCCGTTTCTGCCTCTTTTGAGGGGAGAAATTGGTGGTTTTTATCCGTTTTACATTACTGTTTTATACTTTTAATGTAGGATGACTTAGTGGCTTTTGCCATGCTTTAATTTTATTGCTAACCTGAAGACGAAAATTGAAAATTTTCGAAACGTTGTTTGTATTTTTATATAGCACTGCTTGGTTTGCCTTCACTTAATCGTTGTGAATTAGCATGAGGTTGAGTGGAATGTTACTTTTTTATTCAAAAGTTACGTCACTAAGAAACTGCTAGTTCAATGTAGGTCAAATCACAGACACGCCTTCCGCAACAAACACATGAGAGAGCAAGCTGTCCCAATGTTGTAAACATCAAACATCAAACACCACCAAACACCACCCGTGCATAGCAAACAACGTATAGCGAATAAGGAAAAAAACGCCACAAGGAAAAAGTGTCTCTATTAGGGATTTATTACAACTGGCATATTTAGCCGTGATTGCCATATGTAGCGGTGATTGAATTTCCCAGACTTATCTTCTCCCGATGGTTTGTTGTCTCAGGAAAGCAACTGACGCTTTCCATTTTTTTTGCCCACCCTCCACCCTGAACACCCCTGCTCCCTCCTGCTCCCCTTCCCAAACCTCATTGCACCCCCTCCCACAGTCTCCCAGTGTGGGATCTGAATATCTCCCCCCATATCCACCCCCGGCACCTCAGGTGTTTTCAGAAACGGGATACATGCATTCTGCAACAAACACCGTTTGAAACCATCCCATTGTTTCAAACGGTGCATCAAACATCACCCGTTCATGCACGTGCTACAGCTAACATTCATATCTTTCCCCCATACGATATGCTGTGTCTGACCCTGCATATTCAAGAAGACAAGGGCATCGAAAATGCGCCTGTGTGTTCTGTATCATACAAGTACACAAGGTATGACGTAGGCCTATTCACCAGTCGAATATCTGATCTCCGTTACCGATGCATAAAAGCTCTGAATTTCGATCATTACGTATTAAAAATCGGCATACAGTCTGTCTACAGATGGCGTAATTCTTAAACCTGTAACTGTTGAGGCACGTTGGCGCATTTCTGAAACTCTTGATAGTGCTGCTTTGAGCCAGTGAGTGAAATAGTGTATCTGGGTACGACAGCTTTGACAGTCTCTTGCTAATGGCTGCTGCAGCTATAGGTCAAAAGAACGAAAGCAATGATGGAAGGAGACAGTTGACGAGGGAGCATTGTTGACATGTTAGCAAAGCTTTACTACAGAAAGTTCAGAGCTGTGGTCGTTTTTGTGCGGATTCAGGAAGGTTTCTGAACTGTTAGCTACGGGTTGGAGGTTGCGATCTGCTTTTGTGTTCGATGTTTTAGCGAATTGTAACGTTTTTATACTCTGCAGTTTGTAGTTTTCGCTGTGTCATGAAATTGTTCAGCGTTTATTTGTTGTGGGGCAGATAACCCAGCTTAGGGTTTGGCTCCCTAAATGAATAAATAATAAACAAGTGCTAACCATATTACACATGAACTAACTATACATGAACGTCTCTTCTTGTGAATTCTGCATCGTAAGTGGCAATCGGGGGGGGGGGAGGGCGGAGGGGGGAGTAAGAAAAAGATGACAAGTGCCCAGTGGGCCTAAAAAACGGGGGAGGGGGGGGGGGGGTTCAAGTGATCTCTAGAACGAGCTGAGGGGGCGTGAAAGTTATTGGAAAAAAGCAAAAAGCAATATAAGAAAAACATTCGTACAGAAAAATTAAATTGGTTGCAACAAATTATCAGTAATATGAAAGTCCAAGAAAGAACAACAAAGCCGGTGGGAAGCTGGATTAGAGGGGAGGAATCGTGTGCCACTCATTCAATGTAAACCCACTTTCAAAATTGTTCAACGAGCTGATTACTCGCCAGTCTGCACGGTAAACCCATTTTTTGAGCTGGGGTTTGAGGCGTGTTACGTAGCACGGCCAGCACTGTGGATGAGCTAAGTAAGCATGGTGTTTATACTGTTTAGATTATACACGTATGTGTTCGTCCCCTGGTGAATAATTTTATGGTTACTGAAAAACGAAGTGGACGTGCGTTTTCTAATAGCATCATTATCAACGAATCTTGATTTCCCAACGCTCGTTTTGTCAACTATACGTTTTATTAATCTTCATCAACATTCTTGTTACAAGAAGAACATCGGTACCTTCCTAAACGACCAAACAGAGCGAACCAAACGCACCACTGTTGGTGACAGTTTGGCTCATTGCCTGCGAATATCCGTGTTGATGCGGATTGCATGATGTCAACATCGTCAGCGATGAATCTGTTTCGTCAAAACTGTTTCATCGCGCATACTCAAACCTCCACCCCAGCAAACCACTTCTCGGAGATGGTTCGCAATTTGGCATTGCTCTCGCCTGCTCACATCTATTAGCCAACCCTGGTCCAATCCATTAGCCACGTCTCGTCGCGGTGAAGGTATGACGTATCGAATACTCTGCTGAGGTTGTTGAGCTGTGTTGTAGTTTAGGAAGGTACTGAACGGCTGGCGCAACATCACTGCTCACACGCGACGTCAAGTTTGGAGCCAAACTGTCTCTAACAGCGGTGCCTTTGCAGGAGGGAACTTACGAGCTGAATCCGGCTCACTGAAAAAAAAACAATTTTCTTAACAAAAAGAAACGTACATCCAAGTATTTTGAAACCCTTCAGCCGGGGGGCCCCCTCCTCCTCTTCCACCCTGGAGTCATTCTTGTACACAGCTACGGACTGAAGGAGGCGTAAAAATGTGTAATTCCCCCCCCCCCCCAGGAAGGAATATTTATTTACGCCACTGCAAGTGCCCCAAAGACCCAAAGTAAAAGGAGTGAAATCCGGCAAAAGTAGACATACAACGCCTTTATTACAACTGAAAAATTAACATATGAAAAATGGGTTTTTAAAAGCTGAGATTTTTTAAATCTGACTTGTTCTAACGGGTTACGAGGGACTTTAAAACCGCCTCCTCCTTAGATTCTTACCTAATTTCTCGGACTCCATTCAGAATTATGATGTATTTCCTCCCCTCTCCCCATCCAATAAAATTTCTGGGTGCACATGTTTCTGGTGCACTTGTATGTTTCTGAGTACATCTCTATGTTTCTGGTGCACTTGTATGTTTCCGAGTACATCTCTATGTTTCTGGTGCACCTCTGCGTTTCACTGTTTTTAAATGGAATCGTAGGAGTGTTCCACAGGCAAGCCCGCGTAATGACTGAAAGCTGGGGTTTAGTATTAAAGGTACATCCCTCCCATTTTTCTCGATCCACCACATCAAGTGCGTTCCCAAAGGTCTATTTCCTTAGCGTTAGTCAATCCCTTGCTAAAAATTCGTTTTAAAATGTGGCGTCGAGGTGATTTTCTGCTGATATGATCCTTTGTGCGCTTACAATAACCATCTGTGTACGTGCATGTACTAATTTTTTTTAATCATTTGCTATTAATTAGCATGGATCAAAAATCCAAAAGACTAATGCAGTAAAATAAAAATTATTTATGCCAATAGATCGCCGAAGAAAAATTACAATATACTAGCCTAAAAAATTATAAAGTGTGATGTTAAAATGCGAAAATCATTCCGGTTTGCGACGACGGAATTTTTGTGTTCATGCTGTTTCGTCTACTATGCTCAAGGCCAGCTGAGATAGTAGCTGCATTTCTCGTTGCATGTGACGATCTGCACGTGGCCATTATAAGGCAGGCGGAGTGTACCTTTAACGGCGGTTTCTGCCCAAGATATCAGGTTTAATTATCAGTATGCTTTAGCTGTCGTTGTCATAGCCCTCTAGAATTGTAAGCAGGTGAACGACCGACATCGAAACCAGTATTAAAAAGAGTGTACTACCAAGTATCGTTCAAGATCAGGCTTCGTTCGTTATTTTGACCACGGAGGCAGCAGCCAACCCCACTGGGACCAACTAGTAAATTCTGCGATCGTCCCAGCATATTTCCTGTTAGAGCAGCATGTGCTTTATAAAAGTTTCAAAGCTTCCACAGCCTCATGACGGCTCTTTTTTCTTTTTTTCTTTTTTCGTTGTTTATGTATGTTTTACTCCACCCATGGCTAGCCCGCTTAAGAATAGAACACACCTACGCCCAGCAGTGGCAAGCAAATTCACGCACGCGAACAAGAAAACGAGATGTTTGCCTGTTGGCAAATCTGAAATGATTGCTGGTCGGCAAAGCGAAAACCAGTCGCACATGTTTACTCCCGCAAAAGTCCGGCGGCCATTTTTGGAGTTGGAATGAAATGGGGAAAAGGAGTGGGCATGCAGGAAAAGAGATTCATCCACCTCGCGTCTAAAATTGCTTACAGGCATACATGCTCCCAGTTTATCAAAAAGAATATATTTTCGTTCTAGCGAACGGAAGAAATGTATCAGTTGCGTTCGGTTCGTCGTGAAAATACGTGCTGTACAACTCCTTGCCACGGGCGAGACTAAAGCGAGATTTCTCCTCTCTTTTCGACGTTTCAACTAAAAGCTTCCGTAATCGCATCTCATTCTCATCTCGTCTCGCGATAAATCTCGTGTAATTCGAAAACTACTGTAGGGATTAATCCGGCATTGGTAATAAACACCCGTTCGTAACACTGGACGAATTACGTTCGGTAGCTTCGTTATACTTACTCTGCCTTGTTATAAGGCTTGGCGTTAGAAATTCAGCACGTCGTCCACTTAGCCTCTGATTCAGCCACCAGTCGCGCTGCGAACACCGCAAAAAAACAACCGCTCTAGCACGCGGACTGAACTGTGAAAGGTACTCGTGACGCGTGATACGCGGATTTTAAACTTAAAACACTACATTGACACCAAATTATTAAAGTTTAACAACAATGGTTTCTTGCTACGTACTTCTTTGTCCACTCGACGTCAAAACAAGCCTCCGGAGGTTTAATTTCATGAATTTCTAACAGAAGACGAACAAAGGTACGTGTGTATTGTACGGTATATTAGGCTGCCGCGTTTTCTATTCTCATTAAAAATGTATTAAACGATCGTTTGACGTAGCAATAAATCGTCCGAAGACTTCAAGGATAGTTACCGTTACCTTAAAATAATGTTCGTTTAGTAATGCAACACCGGGAAATCTAATAATGAGAAGATTACCACGTTCCTGTGCATCCTGCTAACACTAATCAATGCTATGATGTGGGTGCTTTCAGCGCGCCTAACGGCAGTTTTTGGCGGTCTTGGACGACAGGGTTGTCATGCTATGTGAAACCGAGCGTTAAGCCTTATTAAATATAAGGAATCTGTGGCCTAATCTCTCTCTCTCTCTCAATTTTCTTTCTCTCCAAAAAAAACTCACTGTTATATACCGTCTTAGTTTTGTCAAACATCAGCAATATAATGGGTGAATAAATTGAAAGTAATGTAAGATCGAGGGTTGGCTAGCCCATAACGTAACAGCTGAGTTTTTAGGCAACAATAACTTTCCCTCCGAGGCCCTTCCCTGGTAGCATTGAGTTCTTCGGTTAGGTTATGAAAGTGGTCAGTGAGCCACAACGGGAAAATTAGTTTTTTTCCAGAAGAAATCTGCCACAGCTCGGCACGAACACTCTCTTAACGTGACTTGACTCGAGCCCCAACACCGCCAAAGTGAGGTATCGTTGCGCTCAGTAGGACGGCGCAAGGATATCTGAACCTATGCGCTGGTTCAGCGCATTAGGAAGCAGAGTATACCAAATCTTACTGTATGGCTGAACGTATTTTTCTCGTTCCGTTCTACTTGAATTCAAAGCAAGAGAAACATTTTGAATTCGAAATGTTGGTAACAGATATCAGTCTTGATCAGCCTTAAGGCTTAAGATCTATTTTTTTTTTCTTTTCCCTTCATCGTCCAGTGGATGTTGCCATTCTTGAGCGTTCCATCGCCTACCGGAAGTCTTCATCGACAGTTTCGAGATGGCCGCCGAGACACCACTCCCACGTAGGAAACGAAACCAATTTAATTTCCGGTTGTGGAGGGCGATAGTTTGAATTTTGATTTCGAATGAAAGAAGGCAAAATCGAAAATGAAAATAAAAGTAGCGAATTGAAACGGCTTCCCGTGTAGGTAGAGGTGACGCATTTTTCCTGGCAAATATTTGTGGTACGGTATAGCTAAAAAAAAAAAAAAAAAGTCTGAGATGTCTGTCATATCTAGCAAGAAATTTCTTGTTGATAAATGCCCTCTCACAGCGTCCGGTTACTACAGCGTACGCAACCGAGTGATCATCTAGCGGGGGAGGGGGGGGGGGGGAGAAATTCATGTATCAGCGACGTCTTACACTTTGTCCACGCCCACGCAAAGGGGGGAAAAATTCAGAAAGCAAAAATAGGGGGAAGAATTGCCAATTACTTAACTTGATTATAGGGCTCTCCATTTCACTAACCGGTTTGCTAATATATAACTGTAGCGTAAAAGATGGTCCGTACTACCAGAGCTTCCGTATACGTAATAAGGCTTAACGCTCGGTTTCACGTATCATGCCAACTGCGTCGGCCAAGACCGCCAAAAACTGCCGCGAGGCGCGCTGAACAGCAAGTGTCCTGATTAGGGTAAAACATATGGGTTGTGCCACTCTTTTTCTGACAACGGTAAACATTCGGATGAAACTAGTACCTGCTTTCAACGATTCATCGCCAGTGGGCGCTGTCGTCAAGTAACAGGAAGCGCAAAGCATCATGGGGATCGAAACTATTAAGTGTCCACTAAAATAAATTGATCACGATAAGAATACAAAATTAATCGCTTAAAATACATCCTACGTCAGATTTGAACATTAAAAAAAAATGTTACGAAAGATCAGAACTGGCTCATCAAGTTTTATTTTTTTTCTTTAATCCAACATTCAATACATAAACGAGTTGTACTTACGAGTGCCGCTAAATATAACGCATGGTTTTGTGTTCCAAGAAGCGTCTGAGCGGCCGTTCAGGCTGAAGCTTCTTCCATGGATCACGTTTATTGTAACGAACTATATACGGTTTGAATCGAACACAGAATAAGTTCTTCAACTTAGGATGTTGCCCAATCACGAGTATTTCGTCAATTTCAGCAGGCATTGTCGCTATTACCATGGTTACCATGCCGCCATTTTTTATTTCAAATTTCGCCACCTACGACAAGATTATTTCCACATATATACATATAAATAAACAAATAAATTAATTAATTAATTTGTTGCAAACGCAACCGGAATGGCAAGGCCCTGTCGAATCGATCGCTGACAGCCATCCGAAATTAAAACTAAAAGTCATAGATTACAAAAGTTTAAAAGTTTACAATGAAGACAAATGGCGTGGCAGCAGAAAAGGGTTGATGGAATTTGGTTGGGATCACAAATCCTTACCACTAAGGTTAGACCTATCAGGGGCACAATGGTCCCCGATGGCATCGCCAAACGTGAGGGACAAGTGAGGGGAAACGCCGGGAGTCATTGTCAATAATTCTGATATAACAGTAAATAAAGTATAGCAAAGCTTGGCCAAGACCAATTGTCAATCTTAATGTATAAAAAAAATTATACTACGAAATATCCCACAGCAAATGTGGTCAGCAGTGATTCAATATATTTGCGATCTCAGCACAAAAGTACAGGGATCTTTACCCACTTACACCCTGCCGAAATTAAAATTAATAAAACCACACTTATTTACAATAAAAATAGCAGGTAATACCATTGTCTTAAAAACTACGAAAACTTAACATATCTGGTCAAGCATCCTTCCCTACGAGCAGATGACAAGTGCTGCCTTCTGGTGTCGTTGATGAATGCATGTATTATTTTATAACATGTTTGCAGAAAAGGTTCACTGCATACTAATCTACCCTGATTCTGATTATTAATAAGGAAAAAAAAGGAAAATAAGGTTTCAGAGAGCCATGAGATGGTTTACTTTTTAGAGATACTCATGGTACTGGCATCAATTCTGTAAAATGATCGTTGGTATTTTCCAGTTTTCTTATATAAAGTTTAAAATGTTTAACTTCTTCAGATTCGGGTTCATATTCTATTTGCCATCAGAGTTAAAAAAAAAAAAAAAAGGAAGTAGAAAAAAAAACTACAAAATGAAGCAACAGCATGCAGAAGTAAAATATGTCTTCTTTCAAATAGTTTCACGTTTGGTTTCGACAGGTTGTTTACGATTTCATAGAATGTGCCTGCGGGCTCCAACTCAAGAAGAATAAAATAAAAATTTACTGCAATGCAAATACCCTGAATCTAGAAATGTTGATAATTTGATGTAAACGCACATAAATAATAAAAAAAAAAGTAGTTTTTGAAAAACAAGTTGTGCTATCGCAAGACCTTTTTCTTCATTATTAATATTTGATTTGGAATCCGCAATGCAGTAAAAATGGTCAGCGTGCCTTTTCAGTTGAAACAGCCAAGAGAAGTCAACGGTAAAATAAGGTCTAGTTTTATTTAGATGGGCGTGCTAGAATGAAATTAATTTAAAGAACAGAATAGAATGCAGATTAATTTTAATAATAATAATAATAATTAAAAACTACCTAAAAAAGATACAGAAGCCGAAACATAAAAAAAAAAGAAACTTTCGAAACACAAGCGTTTCCAGAGATGGAGTATTCGATTGGCTATATTTAGGACATCCGCGCACTGAGCGGCCAGGTTGCGCGGCCAGTGGTCACGGCGGCCAAAGAACACGGAGACGTGCTGCGCGGCCACGTTCGTTTTTCATTGATAATCCTCGATCACATGGTGAAAAATGAATACAGAGCAAGTATGGTCGTCCTGTGGCCGCCTGCGCGCCGTCCGGGATTCCAGTGGCCGCGGCGACTGGCTGGCCACTGCGGCCAAGTGCGCGTTGCTACATACACCGTAAGCATTCTCGCTGGCCGCATGCGACCTGGCCGCGCAGCTTGGCCGCTGTGTGCGCCGTGGCCCTTACATCAGGACAGCAAGAGCTTTTTTTTTGGCCTTTTGTGTCTTTGTGAGACCAATTCTGGAGTACACCAGCCCGCTCTGGTCGCCTCATCTTGCAAAATATGTGGACTTGATCGAGTCTGTGCATGGCTGTTTCACTAAAAGTTTATACGGATTTACTGGAAACACTAAAGTTTTTGAGTGTGCACTCAAAGGAATCTCGCCGACTTAATGCGATTTGGCTCTGACATACGCTCTCTTATATAACCACTATCGTCGTGCCACAGCCTTGTTCACGCGACTATAAAAAGATTTTTTTTTCTCCAATCGTGTAGTAAATGTTTGGAATGCATTGCCGGGAGATGTGGGTATGGCACCTTCCTTGTTTGTCTGTAAGAGGAGCTTGGCAGATGTAAATAGTGTACTTTCTCGGTTTGTTAGATATGTTTCTGCATTTTGTCGTCTGTAACAGTGATAACAGTTGATCCCGTACAGAAATGGCAGAAAAACGAAACGGCCCAGGTCCCAGCTAACCAAAAACCAACCAGCCAACCAACTTTCGACTTCAATTTGAGAGGTCTAGCAATATTTTTTAGGGAGGGTGGGGTGCACAACCAAATTAATGTATTGCTACCGGGCACACATTACGCAACAAAAAGTGCCCATACTCTTTCGTTGGCAACATCTCAAAATGCCTGCAAGCCCTTGCGTATCCCTGCTGCAATATGACACGACCGATGCTGATACCTCCCACCACCTCCTGATGACCTACTCCGGAGACTCTTCCTCTTCCCCCACCTCAGCCTTCCAGCAAAACATCAGAACTGCTATTTGATACAACCGACCGTTGTCTAGGTAAAATCGAACACTGCCTCCCACTCTTTAACTTAACTCCAACCCAAACAGGGAAATTGCTGCTGCCATGCAAGTCATCTGCTGCCTACATCCCCCGACTATCAGCCAATGACAGCGAACAAACAACCTAATCTAAAACGGATTTCTAGCGCTGACCCCCCCCCCCATGTCAGCTTACAAACGTCGGAGTAACAACACTCATTCTTTTCGAGTAATTCCAGAGGTGAAGCAATAATACTATCCCTTTTGTTCTGTCCTTCACTACCCCCGACTCCTACGGCAAGCTGTGGAGCACCAAACAACTCAAGCAGGAGGGAAGACATTTCCAAAAGATCTCAAACTCCCATGCACAAAATGCACCAACTTCAAGGGACATCAGCAACCAGCGTAAGGCACCCTCATTCACACCAGCAGCCACACGAATCCAGACCTACTCGCATGTAATCATCGCTAACCTACGCGGAAATAATCACTTAACAGCCACCAAAAATTAGAAGCACCAAATCCTATGTAAGGGGTGCTAAACAATGATAGCTTCCCTCCCCCCACTCAGAGTAAACATCATAGGGAAAAAAACGAAAGTACCTATAGGTACCAAATTTTATTGTGGGTTTACACTCATATGTTCAATGTTCAGTGCTCACTCCATTGGCGTCACGAACAGATTGTAGACGATCAGGATAGGAAGACAAAAGTGGTTAAGAAACTCCATTTCCCGAAGCACAGCATCGATGTGGTCCTCCATCCTCGTACGACTAATTCGAGTTGCTAGAGGTTTAGACACCATCCTTTTTTCAACATTGTCCTTCAAGATGGATGCAAAGTTTTCACAGACATTCAGAGCTGGAGAATTAGGGCCACTCTTCATTACCAAAGAAACACGGAGTTTTTTGAGTCACTTTTGCCTTCCTACCCTACTCGTCTTCAATCTGTTTGTGACGCCAATGGACTAAACACTGAATATTGAGCTTGTGGGTGTAAATCCACAATAAAATGTGC
>JAHWFP010152739.1:0-15173 GCA_023313725.1 Lithobius niger | reverse complement strand
AAAGAAAAAACGATATAAAACTAATAGGATCTAAGCAAAACATATGAAAACAATTGACATTAAACGCATTGATTTACCCACATCTAGACACCGCGAAGTCGATGAGATTTAATTGTTGTCAGAGCTTAATGGTCAAAATGAAGAATTTACAGGGTTGGGAGGAGAATTTGTAACTCTAAAACGTCCGTATTGAAACGTGTTACATTCATTCCTTTCAGTTCCATCCGAGTTTTCAGAGGGCCTTTTGTACGTTGACAGTCCTATGAAAGTTGTGATATCCACCCAAAACCAAATCTGGTAGAAAAACCCACCAGGTTTCCAAAATCGACCGGCCTTTGAAGGTAGTGATATCATTCCACCACGGAAAGGCCGCTATGATTCATCCTTTTAGCCAAGTTAATCGCACCGAATAATACTTTGGACGTTAAATGAAAACTTGAAGATTGCTACCCCTAGTAGCAATCTTCTAGCTTTCATTTGTTAACTTTCGAATTACTAGTATGTGCGATTAACTTGGCTAATAGGATTAATCTTGGCGGCCTTTTCCTGGTGGAATGATATCACTACCTTCAAAGGCCGATCGTTTTTGGAAACTTGGCGGGTTTTTCTACCAGTTTTGGTTTTGGGTGGTTCAAGAATTTACAGGGTTGGAGAGGAGAATTCGTCCCTACTGAAACGTGTTACATTCATTCCTATTAGTTCCATCTGAGTTTTCAGAGGGCGCTTCGCGTTTCATGTGGTAATTTTTGCTCATTTTTCAGTCCAAATTAAAGGTAAACTAAATTATAACTAAGCGAAACTAATAATAATTAAACGCAAGCTAGTTTTGTTTAGTTTAATTTAATTTTAGGCTGAAAATTGAGTAGAAATTACCACATAAAACTCATGGCACTCTCAATACACTTAGACGGAGAAATGAATCTAAACGTTTCAGCAGGGTGTGTCAGTCACAAATTCTCCTCTCCAATCCTATAAATTCTTGTCAGAATGTAAAAAAAACGGCTCACGTCGATTGCGGCATGTCAAATATCCTGGGTTTTCCGCTTGGATTTTTCCAGCTCAATTGTCCCTGTCATCGACATGGGGCAGATAATCCAGTTTGGATTCGTGCTCCCCCAAAAAAACCAACAACAACAAGGCGGCTCATAATAGCAGACCGTGTCTTTAAACTGTAACAAGCTTATTTCAGCCAGATTTCAGACCACTGGTGACAATTCTCCATGCAGTAGAAATCTTTGCAAATCGCTGGAATCGGATGTCTTGGGCCAGGTAACGAAGAAAATTTCACCATTAAAGTGTGGAAACGTGTCCTTTATGGAGAAAAAAATGCCCTCAATAACGATGATTTGTGTTACCGGCTAGCTTGTTAGCTCTAGCTAAAAACACGGCTCCAATCTTAATTGTCATATAGGGTAAAGACACGTCTACAGCTCGTTAGGGAAAGTTGGCACATCTAAATTTTAGCACACAGGTAAAGAGTCCTACCGGGATTTGATTTGATTTATTCAAGCGAGAAATCGGCCCCAGGCCATGCATCCCGCATTTAAAGTCCACAGACCCAATCGGGAAGTACCAGGAAGTACCTTTTTCGAAAATGGGCTAGCAGCTGTAGCGCAAAATTATTGTTGTAACCACTCTTCGTATTGTCATCCAACAGTAGATTGTAACTTGCTTAAGTGAACTTATCGTTTCAGTACTTAATTGTCAGAATACAGGTTGTTGCAAGTAGGTTGTTAGGGGCGCATGGCTATGGGCCGCGCGGCTGCTGGAATAAAAAAAAATTCAAATTGTTACGGAACCTGCAAAATGTGCTGGTGATGGTGACGGTGACTGTGATGGTGGTGGTAACGGTGTTATGCGTAGTGCATGCGGGAAAGGTTGCGGTGGGTGTGAATACTGTACTGGTGAATGATGCTATGTTGGGTTAGTGCGGTAGAGTTCTGTAGAGTAGTCGCACGGCATTTTCGGAGTAGTTTTTGTAATAGGGTATATGACTGTGGGTCACGGCCCTCAATAGAGCAGCGTCATGTGACGTCATATTGGCTACAATCGATATAGCTGCAAGGGGCACTAGATTAAAATGGAGGGTTAAACAGCAGCACTTCTAGTCAAGGCAGTGCTTTGAGAGCGGTTTTCATAGGCTTAAAAAAAAGTTATTTTCTCTAATCCCTTATGCTGCTAGGTTGTAATTGGAAAATAAAGATTCCACTTGCTTAAAAATGTCACCAACTGCCAACAAATCGACAAAAATCGCACATTATAGGCCTAATGAATCCACTCTTAACAGCGTTGTCTTCAGTAAGACGCCCTTCTTTTCCCCCTCCAGTGACCCTTGCAGCTATCCCAGTTACTGGCTCCAGCATAGAGTTAAATACAATAATACAACGTTGTGTCGCTGCCCTATAAACAAATTAAATTGAACTAGTTGTTCCCCGGCGCCGGTCAAGCTGATTCCCGCTAATTCAACTCTGCTGTAATAGTCAGCATTATTGAAGCAATAGTATTTGTTTCTAATTGTTAGAACGCATACCCGTTCTCATTGTCGGCCGCTGGCTTTTTTCTTTGCTACCGTGGCAAGAATGATCCCGCTCGCCCTCTTGCTGATTGTTGAAGCTACGTTTGTTATGCCTCCATCAAGTCTGCGGCCTTGCAGTGCTGGAAACACCGATTCTCGTCAGATCACCGAAGTTACGCAGCATTGGCCCGATTGGTACTTGGGTGGGTGACCGCCTGAGAATCCATTCCGGGTGTTGCAGACATAGGGCCTTAGGGCTTCGGGCAGATGACCAGGAGTGGTTAACGCTCGTTAAACCCTTTGAAACCCTTTGAAGTCTGCTCACAATTTAAGTCTGCTCCTAAGCGAAATATATATAAAAGATTGTTATAGGTGGTAATCTTGTTGGAGTTTGTATTGAGCGTGGAATAGTCTGTAGCAAGGCGTACGGCTTTGGACCATGGCACGATTAAAGCTATCATTTCTGGTTAAAGAGCGCATGGCTTCGGGCCCAGGCTCTGAGAATAAAACAGATGGCTCACTAAGAGATAGGGTGCCTTTTATTGCAAGGGTTTGGTTTGTCTTTTTACAGAGCACGGTTCCAAACAGGACAATAATGGGCAATGGACAATTTTGCTGGAGACAAAGAAGAGTTAGGAAACAAAATGCAGATCGTGAGCACAGGGTCCAATCAAGTAGAAAAAAAGTAATATTTCTAAAGAAGTAGGCAATGCGCCATGTTTGCTGGTTAATCTAGACGCATACGAGTGTGTCGCCATCAAGTAGATGATCCACCAAGCAGATGAGATTACATTTATTGTTATTGTCACTGTTGAATTTTACATGAAGGTGACTACGTACGATTAATTATCAATGTGAAAATGTATAGATAAAATATGTCATTAGGCAGAAAAAAATTACAGAGATGAAGAGAAGATGGTGTGACCTTTGGTACGTTCACGGTACTATGAAAGTTGTGATTTCCACCTAAAACCATCAAAAACTGGTGTAAGAGGAGCCGCCAAGTTTCCAAAGAGCGTCGTCCTTTGGAAGTAGTGATATCATTCAACCAAGGAAAGGCCGCCAAGGTTAATCCTATTAGCCAGCAAACTTGTCGCATTTCTAATTTGATTTTGAGTCAGGAGTGATTATGGTTATCTGCAAATATGACGACTTGAATAAAATGTCATTGTCACAGATACAGGATTGTACAGTTCTAATCCAACATGTTTCAGCAGTTTAAGAAAGTAGTCTGACAAAGAAATTAAATAAAAGGGCAAACGCACCAAGTTTGCTGGCTAATAGGATTGACTTTGGCGGCCTTACAAGGCCGACCCGTGTTGTAAACTTGGCAGCTTCTCTTATACCAGTTTTGGTTTTGGTGGATGAGATTCACAGGTTGACAATAAGTATTTTCATAAAAGATTTGTTATTTTGTAGCTATTAACATGTCGATATATGATCATGCTTGTTTTCTTTTCTGTTCAACTGTCGGGCAGGTGATACATAGTTGGTCACCGTTCCCTTTTAAATCAATCAACCAGACAATCAGATTTATTCATTCAGTGTTATCCTATGTAAACTTAATTCATATTTATTTTTAAAAAATACAAAATATTTCTTATTTTTGAATTTTTGCTACATAGCCTGAACGTGCGGCACTGCTTTAGCTTTTGACTCACAAGAAGAGAGGAGAAAATTTTGCTAGTTAATTCCCATTGGAAATTCCTAGGTTCTTTTACATGCCACAATCGACACGAGTACGTCACATCACGGGGTTCTTCTCTTCCCAAAAATGCCAGGGATGGGTGAGGCCGCACTCGAACCCGGGACCTCTGGAACATGAGACGGTCATGCTAACCATCAGGCCACCTTGCCCGACTGTTTAGGACTGCAGTGCAACAGAAAATAAAGTAACTTAAACCAAACGAAGAATATCGCCCATTTCTAACCTCGTTATCAAGGCAAGACTTGAGCGGTCCGCCAGGTACCTTCCGCCGTCTGTTGCAATAAATGTTTACCACTGTCAAAATCGTGAAGAAAATGAGACTCCGAATGTTTCTGTGTACGCATCGAAAAGTTGTGTAATTAGATGCAAACTTTTCTTGAATGCCTATGAAGAATCGAAACTTTTATTACTATAGACATTGGCTTTGCTTTTGTCGCTAAATATTCTGTCTCCTTGTAGTAAACAATGGTTAATTTATTTTGTCATTGGAGTAGAGTAAAACCTTTACACTCTCATTAAACTCCGAGATATTCTCTTTGGACGAATTTCCTGTAATCATGGGTCGTTAACGTCCTTAGTCACTAACTCATTCTCTTTGTTTATCACGCACCAACAGTGAGATTTCATCAGACAGTACAAGCCCTCAACCTTTACCTGGAAATACAGTTTTCTGGAAATGGCACCTTTAATAAAATAACAGCCTTAGATTCAGAGGAAAAGGCACGAAATAAGACATGAAAAGAAGCGCGAGAAACAGAAAGAGGTAGAAACAAATAGATAAGGAAAAAATATAGACAAAAAATACGAAAAAAAAATGGGGGAAAAAATCGTGATGTGCGCTTCTGGCCTGACCTTCGCCACATTGGCTGATCTTAAATCTCCTATAAAAGTTTTACGCGTTGAAATTTTTATGGGAGAAAGAGGAAGAAATTGGCACATTCGACCCGGATGCGATAAACGAGAAAGAAATATGGCGGTGAAGGAAGTAGGGGGTTAGGGGAGGGGGAAGGAGCAGAAAGGGGCAGGGGGGTTGGAGGAAGAGAAGTGAAGGGAAGGAAGCTGCTACTGGTCGGAAGCCTCGGAAGATGACAAATGGAAGAAAAAGAGGGGAGAAAGAAGAAATAGGGAGTACTGGAAGAGAGGGGACGAGGGGAGGGGATGGGAGCGTTTGGAGGGAAACAATAAAAAGATCGGAAAATGCTGACCTGGCGCAAATCGAACCTCCACATCTGACGACGAAAAGATTCACTATTTTAGCCGAGACAAACCAACAGACAGACCGACCGACCGACCAACTACGTGGCCGGGGAAAAAGTGGGTCAAAGCAGAGGAATTCTCGCTCTGTACAGCGAAACTCTGAAGAGGAACAACGAACGTCGTGACGTCAGCAGTACGGACTTGATCTGATGACGTCATCTGTTGACCATAACATTTTGTTAGAAGAAATGTTTTGGTGAACAAGGAACTAACTCGGTACTATAGAAGAAGCCCGTCCTCCGTCATAAACATGTGGTTTTTGTCTTTAATGCGCATGTCCATGCTTCATCAAAGTAAGTTTCTTTAAACATAATTTTACGCATACTGGCTAACAAACGCTGATTTTCGTTCGCTTCGCTCACTCAATCAGCGCATCTTCTTTACCATTATGAAACATTCCCCCCCCCTTACGTTTTGCGGCTGGCGTTTGTTGATTTGTATTGTTGCGTAAAAACGTTGTTTAAAACAATGTAAAACAATGAAACTGATCATACAAGGCCCCGTAACTCCCTAATGACACGACCATTGAGACACGGGTGGGCACGTGCCCCCTCCCCCCTAGCATAATCTGAATTTCCCAAAAATAAAGAAGATTTTGGCTTGTGTGCGGCGCCAGCCCTCCCTTTTAAAAAGTGTCAATTTTGGTGTTCCAGCTGTCTCAAACTCTTTAAAATTGCTGAAAATGCGTGAGTTTTCGGGGCTCTGCTCCGGACCCCGCTGGGGTAACTTAGAGAGCTTACAGAGCTCCCCCAGACTCCCTACCTGGAAGAGGTTGTGCCCCCTCCAATTTTGTGGGTGCATGACGCCCCTGGATACGACCAATTGAAATTTTGTGTAGTACGGAGCGGAACACTTGAGCTGACGAGTCCTCGAACCAAATAGGTCTTCTAGTTGCTTATTTGGCGTAAAGGTAAACGAGAAAGGTGGTGGGGTCACGGCAGAGCTAGCTAAGGTAGCAGACTTTACGATCAGTGCTTTGTTGCTGCTACGACGTTAATAGCTGTTTGCGAGCACAAGATGTATTGACCTTTTGCGAGCGCAAGTTCTGTAGTCACAGACGCCGCGGCGTACAATACAAAAACCGCTGCAAACTTAGTTTGAATACAAGTAAGCCGTAAATACGCCGAAATCGAAAATCATAAACTAAAAATAACGTACCACACTAATCCATCTTTATGAAGCAGTGGATATATGTGTCGGTGATTTAGTGAAGGCCTGACTCTCCCAGTCAAGTGACTATACATTATTTCTAGAGTATGATTACGTAGTCGACGGCTTACCTCTACATAATTTACTGCGACTTATATGTAGAATATACAGAGTGGCCCACAAAAAACTGACGACCCAACATTTTCTAAGTCCAACTTTTCTAGTTAGCAACCGTTAGAACCAGGAGATGACAGCAATCACAGCTAATGAAACGGGAAGATTTCTGTCTTCTCCTGGTTGTGAGGGGGTGCTAACTAGAAAAGTTGGACTTAGAAAATGTTGCGTCGTCAGTTTTTTGTGGACCACCCTGTATTTTGAATAATTCGTAGCCTACTTACCGTGTTTGCCATCGTGGCGAAAAGGACGCTGGATTGTCCTGTTCCGAGAATTGTGGCAGTGAAGTGTTGAGCACCCAGATTCGGAACGCCAGTAACGTGACGGTCTACAAAACAAAAGAAAAAAATACAGTTAAAATAAATTTCTAAGACTAATTGCAGTGCTTAGCCCTAAAATCGTAACTAGCAACATACGCTTTAAAATAACTAACGTGACATCACTGTTGATGGACGCCGTTGCTTTTGGTGTAAATGGTCGCTTAGCATTTCAATGAATTTAAGAAAGTGCTCAAACGAGTTCGTGAGTGGCTAAGAAAAAAGTTTCTTCAGGAGGAATTCTTCATATCATTGTCACGGATTGATGCGACTGCACGCATATCACCTAACCCTATACAGTTACCATGGCAATGACACTATTACTACGGAACTGCACTCGCAATTAACTTGTAGATAAGAAACTGCGTTGACAGATCTCTACATGCCTTCCAGTCTAAAGTGTACGATGAAAGCGATTGAGCTCAGGCAACATTGGTCGTTCTTCAACAAAAAAAGGGACGAACTGTGGAATTTGAGCCCAACATTTTAAAAGAAAGGACACGCTACCATGTATGCTAAATAAATTGCAGGATGAAAAGCCAAATGGGATCGGTTAGTAATAAATAAACGAAAAAGGTCTGCGTCCGTATTTATCTGTCCGCCGAATAACGTTAATTAACACTGGCGATAGTGCAAACCTGCTACAACCGTTCATACATACGTTCTGTCCGAATAGACTAGAACTAAGCTAGCCACCGGGTAGTAAGGGTCTAATGCTTACCAGCCTCTTACTGACAAAATTTTACACCTAGACCCTGACTGTCAAAGCTTGTCCGTGTTCCTTCTAGGTTTTGACTTTTAGACCCTTACTCTAAACATTTAACGTTCCGTTTTTGTTTATTAAAAACTATATAGATACGACGCCTTTTGGAGTCAAAGGTCGAGGCCTAGCTGCTCATTCAAGTCGTATAGCTCACAGGTAAGATCGCAGACTCAGTTTCCCTCTCAGACCATCTGTCTTACATTAAGCCCAAAGATAAACGGAAATATGCTTACAAATTTTAATAAAAATATTTTTAAAACTCTAGTTAGGAACAGCAATTGCCGTTGTAATTGCACGCCTCGCGGCTAACACAAGACGGCTTTCAGCCACTGTGTTTCAAACATTTTTCACTGAAACCATGGACGTAGTGTGATAGTACACGGTAGTCCACAAAAAACTGACGACCCAAAATTTTCTAAGTCCAACTTTTCTAGTTAGCACCCCTCCGAACCAGGAGAGGACAGGAATCAAATCTAAAGAAACGGGAAAATTTGGGGCGAGGGATAATCGCCTAACTGGAAAATCGCATAATTGGAAGAAAGTATACCGTATAACAGTATAACGGACAGTCGTCTTACAGGAAATTTGTATAATGGAAATTGTGTTACTGGAAATTCGTATAATGGACAATCGTCTGTCCCTGTCTCGCTCGCGATGCCGTGCTCGCTGCGGCTATACATATAACATCAGAAACCGCAGTTTAGACGTTTACCCAGTTACACGTATACCCATTATACGATTATCCATTATACGATATTCCGTTTAGATGATTTTTCATTTTCCAGATTTTTTATTTATGCAGATATTTGACAATTATCCCATTAGACTTTTTTCCGGTTAGACGTTCGTTCGACGCCACGAAGATTTCTGTCCTCTCCTGGTTCTGAGGGGTGCTAACTAGAAAAGTTGGACTTAGAAAATGTTGGGTCGTCAGTTTTTTGCGGACCACCCTGTTTATACGTCCATGCTGAAACCAACGTTCATCTACTAAGAAGTTTTTCAGCAGAATTTTCCATGTTAACCTTCTGGCATCATTGCTACGACTGAGAGCGTGTAAGAACCTACAGGATCCAAGCAAGTTAACATTTTTTGGCCATTGTAATGTAGTTGCGGACCACTAAAAAGCAAGTTTCACAGTAAATTCGCTATTTTATTGGCATTTTATTATCAGTAAGTAAATCAGCATAATCTACTACGTACTTATCACCAGCCAACGTCTTTACATTGTATAGAGGGCTCCCACGCCAAAATCTCAAATCTTCTTTTTCATTTTATGATAAAACGAATCCAAATTTTATGACATATCGACATCTTGTTTTCATTTTTGACCAACTTAAAGCCAACTTTAACCCGTTTTGTTGTTGTTATTAACACACTTGGCGTTGGGGGTAAGGGGAGGAAATGGTTGGATAAAACGAAAAAGTGACTTACTAATTTTTTATAACACCCTGAAAAAAATCTTGACAATCTGCCTCCACATATGGTCCAAAATAATCTGACCCACCCCCTCACACCAAAATAAGCGTTTCTTAGACTACTCAGGCTAATGGATGAATATCCTATAACCAAACTAAATAAATCTTAGCCCAGATTGATACTCTTCCAATGTTTGAGAATGCGTCACATAATTTTCGTGAAATGAAAGGCTAGTTTTAACACACATTCTTGAAAACATTCAAGGATTTGGTTTTTAAACTTTGTTTGTATCCCAGTCTTTTTTTTCTTTAGAAAGTGTGGAACTAAAAAAGTTAGTCTCTAAAACCTTGCATTCATGACAAGGGGAGGGGGGGGGGTGGAAGGAACAAGGCATATTTAGAAATCTTGACTTCCTTGTGGGCCACTTGTGTTGGTAGTTCGTACACTTAGTGCGAATTTGTTTACAGCAGTTTCTAAAATTTCCATTGTTTTATATGTACGACTCAAAACAAAATTTTATGACAAATTTATGACATTTCGTTAAATTCAAAAAAAGTTTATGAATTTTAACAATTTTATGACAAGTGGGAGCCATGTGTGCGTTACAGACTAAAGAACCTTTCATCCCCCTCTCCCAAACTTTACGCTCCGTTTGCCTACGTGCCATCTTCCTAGTACTCACCATGATAGTGATAAAAGCGTATTTAACTTTTAAGCCTCACAACAAAACTCTACCCGATGTGCGACAGCAGTGGAATAGGCCCTCATCTAAGCCAGCTTAAGGTAGGCGGGCGGCATTTGGGGGCGAGAACAAAAGGCTTTAAATGGATATTGGTTGCAGATCCCATTACAGGTCGCTTGCCTCAATCACGCTTGAGCTGTACATTCATCTAACCCTTAGTCACCATCAATCTGTTTCCCCGAGTTTTACGACGTGACGTCATCGCCACCTTTAATCGGCAGGCTGCCACGCATTCCCAGCAGTACCGCAGAGAAGCCCACGCGCATTCCGCGAACGCGCCAGTGGCCTGCAGGCACCCCACAATAAGGGAGCAGCGCGACTCCAACCGCTTATTGGCAGGAATAGAAGGCACTCCTTACATTGTAGAGAAATTATTAGCACCACTCATGCCTCCTACAAATTAGGCAAGCATTTGGACCACGCGTTGGAAACCAACTTTAAACCAGTTCTTGAAGTTTGAACACTTGTTAATTTACACGACTGCCATTCCCAATGACGAGACCGGTGAGGTTGTTCTGCTACAGAAAAGGATATTGAGAAAGACACAACGTCCCACCAACATTGATTCCACATTTCCATAATAAAATTGAGTTACGGAAGTAACAGGAAAAAAATAAAAAGACTGAAATAAAAAAAAATGAATCGTCGTCGGACCTGAATGTCTTCATCATTTTAGTTCCAGAAACAATATAGCAGCCAATAGACAAACAAAATCATTAGATCATCGCATTCAAATCTTATAGAAAGGCAGGCAATCGGAAAAACAAAAGGATTTCCATTTCTTACAGACATTTACGTCGTTTGAAAGAATGCTTTAGAGGAATTATTTTCAACGAGGCGACGAAAAGTGCTTTGTACACTAAGGGCCCCCGGGTACTGGGCGGCCACGTCCGTTTTTCATTGATAATTCTCGATCACGTGGTGAAATATGAACACGGAGCAAGCATGGTCGCCCTGTGGTTGCCTGCACGCCGCCCGGGATCCCAGTGGCCGCTGAGACTGACTGGCCACAGCGGCCATGTGCGCGGTGATACATATACATAGCCTTCTCGTTGGCCGCAGCGGCCTGGTCGGTTAGTGCGCGGGAGCCCTAACCACAGACACAGTTTTTCTTCAATGCTATCCGTGACCCGCAATTCGTCTGCTACGCCAGACGTCGTTCACGTGATCACGAGCAGAAGAGGGCGGAAGAGACGTTGTAGCATTACTGCGCCGAATCTCGCGACGGCAGCGTGCGGACAGATGACTGCGCGTGGCTGTTATAAGGCAGGCCGGGTGTTGCTTTAAGTTTAAGAGACTATTAATGGAAAACGTTAGCTTTGAATGGGTCGAGATGCTGCTCACGCAAACACTGGTTAAGTCTGGGTTGAGTTAAAGGGACGAGGGTTAAATATTCTAAACAGAAGGCCAAAAAGGCATCTATACAGTCGTTACGTAAGTATTCGGTTATGCTTTGCTTTATACAATCACGAAGTTCCTAATTAAATATACGGCACTTTAACGTAATTATACTTTGTAATTTATGACGTGTATTAAACTACTCACTTTAACAGCTAAGTTCGGATTCAGTTAGTCATCTTTGCTTTTGTTTTTATTGTCACCGAGCATCACGATGCGTCCCTGTTTCTTACCGGGTGAATAATGACCAACGGCGTTCTTTGGCTGCCGTAATGTCCATTTTGCCAGATCGTATTTTTTTTCTCCGGGTAAAATTGAATGGGAAATTTAGGCGTGAAGTCGCGTGGCGTCGCAGGTTACGGATTTTACGGGAAATTGCCTGCGCGCGGACAATTTTCTTATTGAAATATAGCAGGGTATATATTTTCCGGCAGCACAGGAAGCGCTGCAGGCAGAGGAGGGTGGGTAGGGGCTGGGGGGGAGGGGGCGTACGGAGCAACTTTAATAGTTCTAGTTTTAGTGGCGTATCGGCGATGTTCTCGCAAAACCGCAAACCTTACAGCTGGGTGGTTTTGATGAAATTAAAGCTGATGAATGTTTCAAAGTTTTAAACTGAAGTATTAAAGTTGCGGTTGTACAGCATACCGCTAAAACGATTATAGCTCCCTACTCTAGTGGAAAGCCGGAGCCGAGTTCCGGCCACAAAGCTCCCACGGAACTACGGGCTCTACTTACTGTACGCAGTATTACAACACGAGACCACCATGGCAAATCCCCTCCCCCTGCTACACCCAGAATCCTCAAAAAAAACCTCTTACTTGGCCCGAGAGAAACTGTGCAACAGAGATTTTACTTTGCATGTAAATCCTTCTCTCTAACATCGAGGCCTGTGCACCTTTTTCAACAAAATGTTTTCTTTGTCAATACTTCTTTTAATTTGCCATTCTTTGTGAATACTGCATCTGCATTTTCAACTCATTTTCCTTGTTGTGTGCGATACAATTGTTTGTACTCTGCTCTCTGTACTCTCATGCATCCAATGGAACCAAGGATTCACCAATGATGGGTGTTTTGCTGTATAGAGCGGAAGATGTACTAGGTCGTAATGCTCTAACAGCAACATCCGGCCTGCCTTATAACAGCCACGCGCCGATCACGTCAGCGCATTTACCAAGCCAAGGTCAACTAAGACAGTAGCTTCGTTCCTCGCAGCGAAGAATGCAGCTATTGTCTCAGTTGGCATTGCGCCAAATAGACAAGCCAGCGTGAACGCATTGATTGTGTCGTCAAAAACCGGAATGATTCTTATGTTTTAAAATGACAATTTATAATTTTCTAGACTAGTGTCTTATAATTTTGCTTCGGCGATCTATTGGAATTATTAATTTTAATTTTTACTGCATTAGTCTTTTAGATTTTTGATCTCACAGTAATTACCAGCAAACGATTAAAATCAGTACTGCGCACACACAGATAAAACTTCAAGGTCATTGTAGGCGCGCAAAGGGTCATATTCGTTCTGGAAGAACGTAAATAAAGTTTCCTCCATTATTCAATAGAAAATCTACTAGACGCCACATTTTAAAACGGATTTTTAGCACGGGAAAGACTAACGGTAAGTATAAATAGACCTTTGGGGCCGTACTTGATGGGGAGGATCGAGAAAAATGGAGCTTGGAGGTATATCCCTTTAATACTCTTAATAAACAACTCAACACCGTAACACCATACATTTCAAACACCATATTATTGTGTTTTCCTCGCACCATTTCCTTGCATATTTTTATGTTGTAATCCGGCACACACAAGTTCTTTCAGAACTTCGGGCCGATTGCTAAGTAAACCTATTAACTGTATTGCCCGTGACTGAACACGTTGAACGCATTGTTTGGATCCCATTGTTCTCTAAAGTGAGATGATCCTTTTTTGTGGGTGTTACTATCGCATTTACTCCCTCCCCGCCTCCACATTACAGTGTTAGGGCTCGTTTATGCAACGACAGTTTTCTCGCTCACTAGGTTTTAGTTGATCAATACTAAATCTGAAGGCTGCTTCTCGCCTTTACCGGAGTATGCGGCTTCCGAGTTGTCTATATCGTAGTAACCATGGCAACGACGCAGACGCAGATCTTTTCCTCGTAACACGGCGTACGATGCTTGCAACATTTGAGCGTCGATTTATGACAACAAAAAAACAATTTTTGCTGCAGTACAAGACGATGGACTGATTTTTGTATGCCGGCATTCGATGGTTTGTCTTCGATTCGATAGCCACGAAATGGACGCCACGTTGGATTTTGAATTATCGCTGCAAGAAGCTATTTATTCTACCGACGTTTGATCATTTCTAGAAGCTGTAGCCTACTTTGAGGGAGAACAGCAAATTTCGGAAAAAAGCATGAAATGACAACAATCTTGTAGCAATGTTTAAAATTACTGTAGCACTTTGTTCTTTATCCGTGTTGTTATTTATAATACATACAATTTGGTATCTATTACCGCATTCATTTAGTAGCTACGGGAAACTAATCATAAATAAATAACGGTTGACTAGCAAATAGCTTTAGGCGAGCGAGAAGGCCTTTTCGCGTAAACGTACCCTTAGGGTACGTTTATGCAACTATTCGCTTTGCGTTCTCGCAGTTAGAGGCTAGAAATCATCTGAAGTTCCAACATGGCGGCAGCGAAAACATTATTTTTGTCGGTTCAAAGAAACTGGGAAATTGTTTCGTCAGAACGGATTCTTTATCTTATTGCCACGGATTATAAGACTGTAAGTTTTTATTCACACGGTGTCGGGTTTAGCTACTCAAGGTAGTGTTGTTACTATGGCAACGACACCTTTCCCCATCGCGATTAAATTCTAGCTGCGAGAATGCAAATGCGAGTGGTTGCGTAAACGTGCCTTTACACGAGCGATAAGGTCGAGCGAGGGCCGAGTAGGCTCTCAACAAATAAATAAAATAAAGAGACAAATAAATATGAGCCCACAACAACGAAGCTCATTGTTTTCTAAGTAACATTTGGGTTGTAATAATCGCCCTCTGCTGACAGAAAGCGGCATAAGGACAAATCAGACGAATCAGTGCCGCTTTCGGTGGCCATATTTGCCAATTCAGTCGCGTATGCTAGTTTTCACCCAAGATCCGGCCGACACCGTAGTAGAACAATGGTCTTAAGTCATATAAGCGTAGTAATACTCTTGAACCGGATCAACTTTGAATTTCACTGTATGTAGAAAGAAGTCCAGTAAGGAGAGGAGAAAACCCACGGATTCGAACCGGAAACCATCGATCAGACTGGATCCCATAGGTGCTGAAGATTCCTAGCAGTCTCTCACGTATCCCAGCCGGCAATAATCGGAACTTGAAACGGACTTCACCAGTGTCCCAACTCCAGTCACTAGCCAGACAGGTAAATGGCGAAAGTATCGTTGCCGTGGAAACTTCCTTCTCGCAACCTACATTGGGTGCTATCTCGAAAAACAAAAAACAAAATACATCGTTTCGTTAAACACGTGGTTTATATGGTATTAGGGTTAAAAATTCTAGCTGCAGGAATAATTTTCTTGGTGGCTTGGGAACTCTACGTTGTTGACTGTCTGACTACGACTGGGCTGCAATTCCAAGATGGCGCCCATCATTGTGACCACATGTAGCATTTTTGATATACGGTGTCGAATTTTTTTACCCCTACATCGGAGCGTACCGTCGAGGGTACTATTAAAAAAAAAAA
>JAHWFP010152737.1:0-31589 GCA_023313725.1 Lithobius niger | reverse complement strand
CCTTGTTATGATGTGCCCATGACGTTGAGATTGATCTGACCCTCGTGAGCCGTTGCTCTTTTCCTGCTCAAGTTTGCCTTGTCATAAGCAACGTCGATGGTTTTCCTAATCCAGCGAGAGATCATTGCAGCTGAGGTTTCTCCTGTTTGGGAGTCCACTGGGAGGAAGAGTTGATTTCTGCCTCTGCGGATGTCTTCGTGTTGGGTTCGGGTGAGGTAGAAAACGAAGTGCCCAGTTTGGGCAGAGTAGACGTTCGGGTTCGTCTCCTGTTGAGGTGGAGAGTGCTGGGAACGTGATTGGCTTTGGTCGTTCAGATGGTTTTGTGTTTTTTGCACGAAATTCCGTTCTTTAGGTGAAGTGTAACGGATGTGAAGTTTGGATCAAAGATGCAAAGGCTGGATCTGCGGAGAGTGCTCGAATTTCAGAGCAGTGGGTACTTGCTGCGAGTGTTACTAGGAGGACGGTTTTCATAGTTAGAAGGTGAAGGGAACTGTCTTGTATTGGTTCGTGAGGTGCTTCTATTAGTGATTGTTGTACGATTGATAAATCCCAGTCCGAGACGAGTCTTCTTGTTGTAGGGCGATCGTTTTCGAAGGAGCGGAGGAGCGCTGAGATTTAGTAATCTTCGAGGAGATTGGTTTTGTCTGCTGCCTTGAAAACTGAGTTTAGGGCTGATCAGTAGACGAGGATTGTTGGGCCTTTGAGTTTCTCGATGTCGAAAAGGTCAGAGAAAATTCATAGTAATTCGGGCAGAGCGGGATTGATTGAATTAATTTCCCTTGCGTAACACCAATGAAACCATTTAGTCCAGTGGCTGTCGTTCATTCTGTTTGTTGAATCTCTCGTGACTTTAGAGGCGATTCGGATGGCATCATCTTTATGAATTCCTGCCTTTTGAGGAGTCAGATGATGGTAGCCACGCGTGAAGGTTTAGGTTTGGCAGGTTTGGGTGTAGTTTTGAGCCCTTTGTTGAGACAGAAGATCTGGGAGAAGGGGTAGGCCTTTTTGGAGTGTCGATTAGTAGAGGGAGAAGGAGTGGAAACCATGCTGCTGACGGCCAAAGGGGGATATGAGAAGGAATAGGCTTTTGCTTTCCTCGGCTTTTTGTAATATTTGAGGAAGGAGTTTGAACGGTGGAAAAAGTAGGTGTACAGGTTGTGCCATGGATATGTCATTGCGTCGACTGCCATTACTTGATTGTCCGGTGATGGGCTGATGTAATAGGGAAGTCCGGCATTGTGCTTTGTGGCAAATAGGTCAAACATTGGTGTTCCCCATGTTATGAAGAGATATTCGCAAATGGGTTTCTTAAGGCACCATTCTCTGTTGGGGGTGATCGGCGAGACAGTGAGTCTGCGGTCACGTTCCTGTTTCCTGGAATGTGAAGGGGAAGTAGAGTTCTGTTGTTCATGATACAAAGATTGAGGATCATGGAAGTCAGGTTGTGGAGCAGCCTGGATTTGGTTCCTCCTTCCTTCCTTCTGTAGACCAAGGCTGTGGTATTGTCTGCTTGGATTTGGATGACATGGTTTTTAACGTGTGGGAGGAAGTGCACGATGCTTGAATCCAGTCACTGTGCAATGCCTAGTAGAGAAGTGTGCGTCAGTACTGGTAGTGGCAGAACTGTAAAGAAGACCGGATGCGACTAAGTAGTCGCTGTAGCCGCTCGTTCCCGTTTCTGACTTGGTTCTGTCCTCAAAATGTGGGTTAGCCACGAATGAGACGAGCACCAGTGCGAGCGGAAATTGTTGACTTGATTTCCATTTGAGACGTTGAGTGGTCAAGGGCGAAACAAGCAGCAAGCGATGTCGATGGCTTTTGGAGTGATGTTCACCTCAGGACGTGAGTTTAATCACGAATGAGGTGGGCACCAGTATGGACGGCAACTGTGACTTGATCTTCGTTCGAAACGTGGGGTCAGCCATGGTTGAACCAGCAGCAAGAGACCGAGAACATCTTCCGACCTAGCTCTTCTCATAGAACGTGGTTTTTTTTTAGCCACGCTGAAACGAGCAGCAGTTGGACAGCAGCTGGCGACTTGAATTTCACTTGAGACGTGGGAACAGCCATGGACGAGACAAGTAGTAGGAAATTCAGATGGCTTCCAACTTGACACTTCACTCAAAGTGTGGGTATTAAGCCACGAATGAGACGAGCAGTAGTGTGGGCAGTAACTGATGTCTTAATTTTCGCTCGAGACGTGGGGTCAGCCACGGTCGAGACAGGCAGGGAGAGAGGCAAACGGCTTCCGTCTTGGTTCGCTCAAAACGTGGGTTCTGCCCACGAATGAAACGAGCAGCAGTGGACAGCAACTGATGTCTTGATTTTCGCTCGAGACGAGAAGTTCCATGGAGGGCTGATGGCAGTCGCCACCATTTAATAAACTGCTAAAAAAAAAATCAAGAAATGATTGAAAACATAATATTAACTGGAAACATTCACATAGACATACTTGAAGAAAACCAAACAATTAACGAAGACATAAATGTTGAAAATTATCTTAATAAACTAGCTGCAAATGGTTTCTTATCAATGATAGAATCTCCGACTAGAGTGGAAATTTATATGTATGCATAAAGTCACTTCGTCATGCAGTGACCATCATATTTTTGTAAAAATGAATAACTATGAATGCTCAAGTGCACGCATTGAAAAAAAAATAGCCGACCATTACTTCATTGCATTAAAGATCAGAAAACCAGTCAGGTACCGGAGAAATTTAAGAAAGCAAAGAAAGCGTGGATAACTGAAAACATGATAAAATTAATTAACGTAAAAAATAAACTTTGGAAAAAATAAGAACTAAAGCCAATCCGACCGAACAATTGTGTGTTGAATGTAAACAAATTAAAACACGAATACAAAGGGAGTTAAGGGAAAGTAAACAAAACCACTTTTCAAAAATAATAAACTCTGTAACAATAAACAGCAAAATAAAATGGAATCACATAAAAGACATTGTAGGCAAACGTAAAGCCAATATCGACAAATTAATACAGGAATCTTTTCAAAATGAACCTGTGCACAAACTATGTAAATAAGAGTAAATTTAAATTTTGCAAATGTTGTACCAAAATTAAGGCAAAAATGTCTTGCAAGAAAGAAAAATTTTATGAATAATGCAAATAAAATAAATAAAATTAAACGAAACGCTGCAACAATTGGACTCCTACACTGTACTGCATATGACATAAAAAACCTAGTTGGAGAGATAAAAAATAAAGAATCAGTGGGAATTGATGGCATTTATATGAAGCACCTAATTGGCTCAATTGTCAACTCCTCAATATGTCTAACCAAATTAATAATTTCCATAATTAACACTGAGATTTGGCTAAGTCAATTTTTTTCCAACTCGGTTTTTGATTTTGCCAACTGTAGCCATCAGTTTTCAGCGTTAGTTCACTTTCTGTTTTAACTAAAACCAAGGCACTGATGGGCTGGCAGACGAACTAGTAAATCAAATAGGCAACTCTGCATTAATTTTTGAGATTTTATTTGATACCACAACTTCAGACGGCGATAACTTGGCAGAAGTCCTTACTAAGTTTTGTTTATGCAGCGTTTGTTGATGTTTCTGCTTTACCTAAGAAACGTTTTAAATCCTGGCAGTGGTCTTGTGTTTTGTTATATTAATATATCAGTAATTTTCTACCCTTCTAAAATACCAGTTACGAGTACCTCCACGCTGAAACCCCGTCTGAGCGGCACTGTCTAGCAGAAGAAGAACTATAAGAAGTAAAATAGCCAACTCAGTGTTTAGTTTTGCCAACTGTGTACGATTTTCGCGAAGTTAATTGTTACCGACTTCAAACTCTGTGGGGATACGCTTTTGTGCATTTTTTGTTTTTATTTTGTACATTATCTATGACACTTTCAAGTCATGGTGGTGACGTAGCAAACAAAACGGCCAAGTCAATTTTCTATTTCGCCAACTACTCAAATTTTCGTGGAGCTTCTTTTTCCCCACGTGGATGAGGAGAGCAGAAGCAACCAGAAATGATCAGGGGCAGCGTTTCAGCTACTCCCACGCTACATAGAAGTGTTGCGAAAACTGATAGAAAAAAAATGTATTTTAAACTTTAGTTTCAAACTGACTGAATGATGATTATAATTAACCAGTACTCGTGGAAACGGGAATTTGCAGTGAAAATTTATCCGAGTTTGCCAACTCGACAACTCGAATTTGCCAACTGTATGTGTTTCTTGGAAGGTTGGGGGGGGGGGGGACCTCCAAGTTGCTTCGGCCCTGGGTTTGTTCAGTGACGTCACAGTGGTGCTTTGTCAGGGACTTTCGGCGGCTCGGTGCCTCTCCCTTGTTCGCGCATGTCCACTCACGTTGGTGGGTAGGTTGTGTGCCATTGGAGTCATCTTGTGGTTTGTCATGGTGTATACGGGGTAGAGTAAGTTAGATTCTAAGTAGGTTACAGTGAGCGTGTAGCATTCATTATACCACGCGCCAAGGCTGTTTGCCGTGACGCACGCATCACGTGACTCGGCTAGACCACTCAGACGGTCAAAGAGCCGCTATTCTCGCTCGTTAGTGGCTGACTCACGATGACATCATGGCAAACAGCCTTGGATCGTGGTATAGGCTTGTAAGCTCAATAAACGTAAACGTCGCAATTGCTTAACCAAACAATACGGAAACGATGACAGTATGGCATTGTAGATAACAATTAGCAAACAAGGTTGGGCAACCGTCAGAGATTATGCACGATCGTTCAGATCGCTCACCTTGTTGTTCAATGTTCATGTATTACTGGTGATGTCGTACTTATTTCTTTTTCTAGTGATTGATTCTTTTGGTAAACCAGGAAGCGGAGTATTTCAAGGCAATGTTCGTTGGCCCGGCTCATATACTCAGTGCAAAAGTGTCGCATCAGAAGGCAATTTTGTTGGCAATGTTACATCTTTCAGAGGATTATTTTGTTGGTTAAATCTTAAACCTGCTGACAATCCGGAGGTAAGCTTTCCCGGTTCGATTTCAACGAGTGGTTATTGTGTTGGGCGTATATGTGTTACAAAGGCCCTGGAATAAATCAAGTTTACGAATTCGTCACTTGGCGTAAAGAGATATGCCGCCACCTTATGAAATGTCCTGTCTTGGGTACCGTACGTTATACTTTATCCACCCAAAACCAAAACTGGTGTAAAAAAGCCGTTAAGTTCCCGAAAAAGTAGTGATATCATTCAGCCAAGGAAAGGCCGCCAAGGTTAATCCTGTTAAACAAGTTAATCGCACCAACTAATAGTTCCAAAATTAAATGTAAACTAGACCATTGCTACTCGCGGTAGCAATCTTCGAGTTTTCATTTAACTTTCGAACTATTATTCGTACGATTAATTTGGCTAATATGATTAACTTTGGCGGCCTTTCCACGGTTGAATAATATCACTACCTTCAAAGACCGATAGTTATTGGAAACTTGGCGACTTTTTATACCAGATTTGATTTTGGGTGGATATCACAACTTTCACTAGAAGTGTTAACGTACAAAAGGCCGCACTGTCTAATCTATCTCTACCTTTTTTTATGTGTAGGAATTTTATGTCTAACTTTTCACATTGATAATTTTAAAATTTACTATTGCCAATTAGCCATTCAATGAGTCAAATTGAAACGGTTTGGCTTATCGCATGACCGTGCTTCACATGCTCAAGTCTTCAATCCCAATTTTGGCGCACGTTGGCTAACAAATGCTGATTTCCTTCACATCGCACACTCACTCAGCATATCTCCTTCAGTTGATTTGTTTATCCCTGCACCTTTGCCTTACCTTTTCAAGATTTCGGCAGCATTAGGATTTATTCTCAACAGTAGTACACGTATCACACTCGCCCATGGCATATTTCACTAAACTAGTATAGGGATTGTTAGTCTACGGGTATCGGAAAGCATAGGGTGTGTGAAGATACCTCCAGCTTGGCCAAGTATAGTTGCATCACCTCCCGCCCGGTAAGTGAACGGTCGGTATGCATAGTGCAGGTCGGCCTGGGCGTGTGTACGGGTAATTCAGCTCGGCCTAGTAGTCACGCCACCGCAGACAACGTCAGTGTATGTATGTATGGCTGGCGAGTCGAGCAGCTGTTTCTGCCTGCTTCTGCAGACCCCTTGTCTACTCGGGCATCAGTCAGTCCTTAATGGAAGGCACATGTAGTTTGGGGGTTGTATAAGGCTGATAGGGCCGAGTAGCCTGCCAGTGCTGCAGATCCCTTGACAACTCGGCCCATGTGTTATGGCCTTTGAATACGTTGAGTGCCATGGCCGGTCGGGGATGAGCAAGCAATAGGAATTCCTGTGTAGGCCGCAGACTGACCTGACAGAGAGGAAATGGAACAATAGTGGAGGAGAAACCTAAAATTAAGTAAAAATAACAATCCCATCTCCTGTTCCCCCTCAAGTGTAGACCAATACATAAAAATCATTTATTGTACAGAAAAATACAGAAAAGCTGCAATACAACCTCAAATGTGAAGGAGAGACCTATAAAGAAAAAAGAAAGCATTAGAAATAGACGTAAAATAGCATCCAGTTTCGAGCAAAACAAACCTGTAGGAAGAAAAAAGCAAAAAAATGTGGTAGATAACGGAGCTCACCCTGGTGGAATAGCCATGCGACAGACGAAACATAGTGTAGGCAAAGAAAGCAGGGCATGGGTGGATTCTACGGGAGCGGAGTGGTAGGTAGCATAGGTAGGTAGAAAGAAGGGAAAACCCCCTCCAACCCCCCAGAAGGGAGAGTTGGAGGCTGAGGGCATTCCCGGATGCCTCAGCCAGGTGGGAATAACCGAAAACCCTCGAAAGAAAATATGGATGAAAGGCCATTTTTGTGCCTATGGTCTAGCTATTACCCTCACGAGGGAAACCCGGCAATAAGATGACACGGTTTCGTGTAAAAAAAAATGAAACATAGTGTTGTAGTCAGAACAATGTTCGACCTTTCCACAAAAAATTGAGGCGTCATAATGCCAGACGTTTCCACTAGAGGGACATACCCAGGTAACATCGATTGGAGGCCCATTGTCCTCTAACGACAAACAGTACTAGCCGGTTCGAGAGTTTAACTTCAAAGGTGCAACTGCTAAGCAACTGAAATGGTAGAGTGTATTCAATACAATAACGGTTTTCAACGAAATAAGCATCATTTTCGAATTTCCAAGTTAATAAAGAAGAGGAATGGTTATTATAAGAACAGAGTTAAACCTTTTAAATTTGAAAAGAAAAGACAGAGTCAAAAAAAATCTACTCGCGCGTGCATCTGGGGTTCATTTACCTAATGTACACAGAAAAATCCATAAAAGAGAGCAGAATGCTCCCTTTGAAGGTGAGTTTAAGACTCCTATACATACTATATGGAAACGAGATGAAGACTCCTACAGACACAAGAAAAAAAAAAGGGCCAAATGCTCTATGTATGAGTTTAAAGGGACACCCGGCTTGCCTTATAACATTCCGCGTGCCAAATTGCAGCTACGTGCAGATCGTCATCCGAGCAATTACAGTGCCAAGGTCGGCTGGGGTGGTAGCTGCGTTCCTCGCATAGCTGCTGTCTCGGATGACTTTGTGAATAGTACACGAGACAGAATCAAGTCAACGATTGTGTCGTCACAAACCGGAATGATTCTCGTATTTTAAAATCACAACTTATGATTTTCTAGGTTAGTGTCTTATAATTTTGCTTCGGCTATCTATTGGAATAATTAATTTTATTTTTTACCGCATTAGTCTATTAGATTTTAGATCTCATGGTAACTATTAGAAAATTAGTAGATGTACACACAGAGATGAAATGTCATGATTATTGTACGCGCGCAATGTATCATTTAGTGACGGGTCATTCTTAAATATAGTTAACAATATTCAACAGAAAATCTCCCAGACGCCACATTTTAAAACGGTTTTTTAGCTAGGAAAAGACTAACGGTAAGTAAATAGACCTTTGGGGCCGTACTTGATGTGGAGGATCGAGAAAAATGGCGCTGGGAGGTATATCCCTTTAAGACTCCTATTCTAAGAGCTACACTAATGAAAAGAGAAAAAAAATACCCAGAAAAATGCTCCTAGAGTCAACTAATACTATGTTTGTTTTATAACTACGACCAGGCAAGCAAGCCAACATACACATGTATGGATTTTTGTTCAATTTTCTTCCCCCCCTCCCCCCAAGGCCGCTTAATATTAATTAAGTGGTTCTCGGGAGTTAAAAAAAATTGATGCGAGCGAGCGACATTTTATTTTTATATTTTATTTGTAATTTTTTAGATGCGAGCGATGGTTTTTTTTTTTTTACCAAACCAAAAACTAGTAGGCCCTATCACTTTGTTGTACGAGTATACTCTACGATAGTTAGATTTTTCCAAATACTGTATGTTTCCAGAGGGGTGCAGATAGCAATGAGAAAATCTAAATTAAGTTTAAAAATGTTGCAATTAATAACAAATGCACTTTCAAGTTTCATTCATAACACTTCTTCAAAAAATCTTTTTCACACTTGCCTTATTCAAACGGTTTCTTTCCTCAGTGTACAAGAGCACGCGTTGTTAGTGTAATATGCCGCCAAAGCCTTTTTACACTCAACACATTAAAACAGTGTACATGTGCGTGCATCCTTAAATAACGCTTGTGAGCAAAAGCCTGTCCACACTCAGCACATTTAAATGGCTTCTGACCACTGTGCAAGGAACAATAAACCACTTTACTTATCAAATGTCTTTCCACTCTGAACATATTTAAACGAATTCTTTCCCTGTGTATTAGTGCACGAGCTGTTCAAGTATAACATGCCACCAAACCCTTTCTGCACTCGACATTCAAACAGTTTTTTCTAGCTGTGTACTTGTGTGTGCATTAATTAACGCTTGTGAGCAAAAGCCTGCTCACACTCGACACATTTAAATGGCTTCTCACCACTATGTATAGCAGCACGCAGCGATAGACCACTTTTCTTGACAAATGCATTTTCACATTTAACATATTTAAATAATTTCTTTCTGTGGCGTATAACTGCGTGTAACGTTAAGTAAAACTTGCTCACAAAAGCCTTTCCACACTTACCTCCTTCAACCGGTTTCTTTCTTTCCTTGTTCTGTAGCAGTGAAACCATCGTGTTTAACTTTAAGGGAATGAGAAGCTGGCGACGGACAAGCATTCGTGATTTTTAGTCTTTGCAATTTAGTAATAGTGACGCCTTGGACTAACAATTCTCTTCGAGATGGACGAGTCATTTACCTTCACCGCCATACACATTACACAGCCCGTGTGCCCAATACTGTTAGGAGACTGGCAGCACGACCTTGCGTCATGGGAGATCGAAACTATTTACTCTGTTACAAAAGGGAAGCCCATAGCATCATTCTCATCATCATCATCATCAGGTTTTCCCCGGTTTTCCCGTTTAACTCTCGTCACTCGTGTGCCAAGAGTGAGGTGGTCTAAGGTGACATGCCACTGACGGATTTCACGGTGGTACTGCTATCGCAGCTGCAGAAGGTCGAAACACACTCGAGCTTACAGGTAGCCGTACGTGACTCGTCCCATGGAGGAATCTTGGACGAATGATTGGGTTAGGAGACATCCTGCTTGCACGCGTCATCATGCTACCGCGTTAACCTCACATGTGATGCTTAACAGCAGCGCCGCACGCGGTGACCATATGAACCATTCGGACAAACAAGCAGACGATCGCCGGCACGCGGTGCGTATTACACGAGCTAATTCTTGGAAATCCGACGTACTATCGTTCCCCTCGACCAATAAAAGCACGTCAAAAGGAATGCCAGCAGATGACGGCTATCCAAGCCCATGTGGATCGTCCACAAGCCGCAACTATGAGCCAGCCGATGCTATGTCAAACAAAAGTATGACCAACACTGTGCATGCCTCAAACAGTAGAGAACTGGCAGAAGTCGAAAACAAGACGCTAGAGCTAAATCTGGAAAAGAAGGTGAAACGAATGGGAGTCTAGCTCCATCACCAAAAAGGAAAAGAGTCAACAAACGCCAACTGCGGTAAGATGACAACCAGACAGAACTGCGTGACAGTCAATATAGCTTAAACAAGCCCATGCTAGTGGCTGATCAAAGTGATGCAATGGAAGTATCTCAAGAGTTGAGTGGAAAATTAAACAGTGGTATTAAAGACTCTCAGACAAGTGATGCAAGTAGTGCCAGTGTGGAAATGGCGAAGAGTGTTGTGAAGTGGAGAGTGTGCAACACTTGAGTGTACGGCCCATAGATTTGCAGTCGAGTATTGGAAATAGTGTGAATATGCTAATTGATTCCTAGCAGAGCACGGAGTAGAGAATGGGGAAGGGTCCCGTTAACACCATGTCACGTACCTTCACTATAGAGTCATGGAACGCACGAAACCTGGAAAATGGGTGAAAGTGGAACACCTACAATTCATTGATGTCTTAGGGGTTCAAGAAGCAGGAGCTGTACAAAGTGATGATACACTAGTTCATAGAGCAGACTGCGTTTCTTCAACCCTAAACTCGAACATCAGATTATCTGTCAATTGGAATGTACCATTCCTTATGAATATAATTGCTCAATGTCCAGAAATAGATGCAAGAAGTGTAAGGATATGGTTGTAAGGTCAGTGGGTGTCAGTAGTATGTTTACATGCTCTCAACGGTCTGTTCCAGCAGGCTTGGGTTTCCTGGCTGGGGAAATTCTCCTTCCCATGCATAATCGCTGTGGACTTCAATGCCCACCATTATTATTGGGACTCGACAAACTGTGACTAAAGGATCGACAACTCTCTCAAGCAATTGATAGGGTAGGTCTCCCTATAATTCGAAACGGCATGCTGACCTTCATGAGGTGTCAAGGTAGCCAGCTCCATGAATCAGTGTTAGACCATTTTCAGTGCTCCCCAGATATTGCCGAGTCATTCTGTTTCTCAGTATCAGACGACCTGAGAGGAAGTGACCAATTCCCTATCATGCTACAACCGCATAGTAGTGACTGCCGACCGCATAAGGCTAATCGTACCAAACTGGCAGTGTATAATGGTATTTTTTTAGATTGGCACAGGAAGCTGACAAGGACCAAAGTCGGAAAAACGCAAACAAACTCACCATGGCTAGAACCGAACCAGTGTGGTGGACCAAGACATTCATGGTTGCAGTGTTTGACCGGCGCAAGGTTTATCGGGCATGGAAATGAGCACCTTCAGTCATGCTGTTGTTAACATACAGAGTAACTACGCGAGAATCAGCTTTCCTCATTCGATCTGAAAAAAAAAAACGGTTTTAGCAATCGTCTGTGTAATACGGTTGCCTCCGCCAGATCACTTGCTCTTGCTTGGAGGGCTTTATGCCCGCAGGATCAGAAGTATGCACTGACCTCGGTTTACAATTCGCACTTCCCTGATTCTCCGTAATGAACAAATGGCCAATGCTTTCAGCGAACGATTTGCTAGTGTGGATGTTCTCCCTGGAGGAGAGCAGCCTGTGCAAGCACCCGTCAGTACTGGAGCACGAGCAATAGAACACCATTTTGTGCTGCCGAACTTACAGCAGCTTTGTCAAGGTGTACGGCTAACAACGTTGTGGGCATTGAAGGCCTTTCACTTCGGAAGCCCGTGCGGAACTTCTCCAAGATTTGCTCGATGGGAGAATTGTTCCTCCACCATGGCTTTTCACGATCCTCGTACCAGTGCACAAGGCAGGCAGCAAATGATCAGATTTAGTAAATTATAGACCAATTGCCTTACTGCCGTGCATTCGCAAGGTATATGAGTGAATGCTTATGGAAAGGTTGGCTTGGCATCTTGAGTATAATGAATGCCTGGCACTTATCCAATCTGGATATAGAGTAAGCAGGAGTGCCCAAGATGCTGTGCTCTTTCTGTTGTCGGGCATCCGAGAGGCATGAGGACATGGACAAGTTGTGATTGCTGTCTTTTTAAACATACACGCGTGCCTATAATGTTGTCCACATTGAATGGGTTCGTGCCTCGCTTGGCAACATGGGTGTTGGCACCAAACAGGCAAATCTACTAGGCATGAGAAAATACGTGCGACGGGTCAATAGATTCTGGCCCTCTCATGCCACGTTCAGATCGTGGACTACTGCCAGGGAGTTGTCTAAGTCCAGCATTATTTGCTAGATTGGCACACATGCTGAAGTATTTAGGTGTTGTGATTAATGATGTCTTAGTGGAGGTGCACGGCATGGCTAATGAAGCGTGTTATGCAGATGATGTTGTTATGTGATTTGTAGGCAGTTGCCCTCTGACAGTTGTAACTCATGTGCAATCTGCATTGGACACCATTCTGTTGTGCTTTAGGGTACGGGCCTATCATTATCCCCCGCAAAAACAGCGTTACTGGTATTTTCTCGTTCTGCTGCTGTCAGATCTCTACCGGTATAAGTTAGAGTAGAGGGCAGTATCATAACATCCAAGCCGTGCGAGAAGTACTTAGGTGCTGTTCTCGAAAACGACTTAGAGTGGACCCTTCATGTCAAAAGGTCGCATCCCCATCCTAAAAGTACTTATCCGGCACAGAACAGTTCAAAGCAGCTCTCTCCTTGTTGTCTACTGTACCTTCGTAAGGTCAACACTAGATTACCATCTTCCGTTTCTCGAGATAGCTTGCATTCCCTTCAATCAAGACGACCTCCAAACAGGAAGTCTGCCATGACACTTGAAGTGACGTCATATAAGGAAGTCGGCCATGACACCAGAATTTACGTTACGGACCGGAAGTCGGACATGGCAGATATAGTGACGTCACAGACAGAAAGTCGGTCTTATATAATGAATATATTAATTTGCCTAATTCAGATTCCTGTTGAGCATCTTTACTATTCTCAGTAGACATTTTTCGTGATCTTAGTTTATGTCTGTAAATAAGATAGAAAAAATGTTCCCCTTTCACATGGCCGGAGTCGGATTGAACCAGGCACTATGGAATAGAAAGCCGGACCTCAATCCATTACACCACGGCAGAATGTTAAAGGAAACATGTCAAATGAGGATAACGATGATCAAGTGAAGGCTACGGGACGTCATGTGGCAACTGGTAATAACAGTAATATGTAATGCATGGAGAATAGATAATAAAGGATAAAAAACAAGCATTGGTGAATAAATACAAACTAATTGAAGACACGAAAATACAGAAAAAGTAATAGTTGTATGTGTGTGCGTGGGTAAACAAGGAAGTGACCGACAGGAAGGTCCCGTAATCAACACTAAACGGTTTTTAAAAAATACGGAAACATTAATTTCGACAAAGAAGCATATATCCACCCAAAACCAAAACTGGTAGAAAACCCGCCAAGTGTTCAAAAACGGTCGGCATTTGAAGGTAGTGATATCATTCAACCATGGAAAGGCCGCCAAGGTCAATTCTTTTAGCCAAGTTAATCGCACCGACTAATAGTTCGAAAGTTAAATGAAAAATTGAAGATTGCTACTCCCAATCAATCAGCGCATCCCATTCAGTTGTTTTGTTTATCCCTGCACTTTCCCCTTAATTTTTCAATTCGTTCACATTTTAGTCATGCAGAAACCCCCGAAGGCCGCTGTTATTAAAACAGCAGAACGCGAAGCATTTTATTTTTGGGTTATTAACAAAAAACCCATTACCTCGTGTATGCTCGTATTGTTGCGTAACCGTCATCTAGCGTGCATCCCTTTATTCGCAATCCACGGCAACGTTAATGTTTCTTTATTTTGTCCTTCGTTACAGTTCAGTTTTTATTCAAAGAGTCAAAGGGTTTTAGCGAGCGTTAACCGCACCCGGTTTTTATTCGTCCAAGCTTTTACAATAAATCTAAGGACCAGTCTTGATTGTTCAAGCCACTGTTGCTTAAAATCGTTGGTTGCAAATTAGAAAGGAAACGAAATTTAAACACCATGCGTCCGTGTGCAAAAGTTCAGGTACGTAAGCCTTCTCAATTTTGCGCTAGCCATGAGCAAAAAGTCTATGGGGTTTAACATGAGAAAAATCTTATTAGCCAGCTAGCTAGCTAGCTAGACAGTAACATAAAACCAAGGTTATTGACGCATCTTTTTCTCTATGATTGGTGGACACTCATCCTTTAAAGTTTAGTTTTTCTTAATCTCTGACCCTTTCCCTTACATTTCCACAATTTGAAACCTTTCTGTCGCATTGGGATTTATTCTCAATATGCCAAAATATGCTTTCAGTTGCTTACAGTTAACGGACACATGTCTACTAGTGAGCCGCCTTTTTATCGTTAACAATCAACTAGCTGCCCCCCCCCCCCCCCCGGCGTAACATACGCCGGTTTAGCCAGTTCCCGCATACCTGAGCAAAATACTGTAGTGGGCAGTATGGAATAAAAAGGGAGCCGACTGCCCCCTGCCTCCTTCTCCGGACTCCCCTGCGGTCTACCCACTTACATTCTGCCATAGTCTAGTCAGATTTCCCCCATTCCCCCCCCCCCCGTAACCCCTTTACTGTCCCGCACCGCCCGCCCCCTCCCCCCGGACCCAGATTCCCATATTGTGTGGTCTGAATATCCCCATCCCTGCTTTACCTCCCTTTAAAACCCTGCTGATTTGTTTTGTTATGGAAGTTAATTTTTTTTTCAATGGAGAACGCTCACTTGCCCGTTTCACCGTTTTGATACCAAGCTCAATGAACCCAATGGTCGTGCATGCAGTGATTGTCACTCAACCAACTTTGAAACTCAAGTTGGCTAAAAGAGCTAGCATTTAAAGCAATATTTTGATTGTTACTGATTGTTACAGGCCACATCCGTTTGTTTGACATTGTCGGTCGCTCGCCCTACTTACATTGTAGTGTATTATGATGAATTTGCTTGCCCAACCTAAGCGTATTATATATATATATATAGATTATATATATAGAAGATTTTTAACAATCGGATGTCTACAATGGGATGATCTACTGTTACTTGGCAGCGACACACTAGCGTGTGTCTAGATTTAAAAGCACCAGTTTATAAGCTATCCAACATTGGTTAGCCATTACTAAGTTACCATTCAAGTTTTTCGTAGATAGACCTACCTACGAAAAGATGTTCACAGGGAAAATACCATCCTATCCCAGTAGTTTATTCACCATGTATATAGAATGACGTCATAAACACGTAACACAAACGGAGAAAAAAATGTGTTTGTGTTCAGTGGGTATCCTACAAAACGACCTAGTAAATAGTGGGGAGGGCTTTGACCGTTGTAATTAACCATGAAAAGTGCAGTTTTTTTTTATTGCCTTTATTAGAGAATAATTATTGTGAAAGGTGAGAAGACACTTTTTATTTAATAATGCAGATGTAACAGGGAAGGCTCAGCTCTGAAAGGGGATGTATGCAGAGAAACTCGAAAAAAAATGGGAAACCAAACGTAATTCGAGAGACTGGATATCAAATTGATATATGGAGCATACAAAACACCACTCGTTTTTTTTTCTAGTCCTATAGCTAGGAATGTCAGAAAACTGCAGGAAAATATTGGTTTAGAGTGTGTCGCATAAGTAGACGGATAAAAACTGACATAAATAGCAAATTACACTAAAACCAACCATTTTTTATGTATTTAATTTGGTTACAAAGTGTAGTGTTCATACAAAGTACCACTTACAAGAAACCAACCGAAAATACAGACTACAAATATCACTGGTTTTCAGTGGATATCCTATAACGACCTAGTAATGAAGGGGAGGTCGTTGACCGTTGTAATTAAGCATGAAACGTATAGTTTTTTACTGAATTCAAATCACCGTTACATCAGTAGGAGGGATGTAATAGTTGGAATTGCGTACGGGAATATTTACTGTAAAAATAGAGAAGATATTTTTTACTAAATAATGTAAAAGTAACTGGGAAGGTCCATATCGGAAAGTAAATGTATGTACACAAATAAAACAAAAATGAACAAAGAATGGAAAACCGAAATGAAATGAGACTGGCCTATATAAAAATTGATATATGAAGCCCGCAAAATACGACTTGCTAGAAACATAACCGAAAATCTGTAAAAGTATAGAAGGCAGTAAATAAATGCAGTTCTAAGAGCAGGGTCAGTTCTAAATGCATCTAAATGAATAAAAATCAATAAGGAATGGAAAACGAAATGAATACAAAACAAAACTTAAAGGGAACCTAGTTGCAAAATACACGAAACAAATATCACAGATCGGAGTACAGCGTGGTTTCTACTCCATTTCGATGATTAAAGGGATATACCTCCCAGCGCCATTTTTCTCGATTCTCCACATCAAGTACGGCCCCAAAGGTTTATTTACTTACAGTTAGTCTTTCCTTTGCTAAAAATCCGTTTTAAAATGTGGCGTCTAGGAGATTTTCTGTTGAATATTACTAACTTTATTTACGTTCGTCCCGAACATAAATGATGCATCGCGTGCCTACAATGACCTTGAAAGTTTTGTCTGTGTGTGCGCAGTATTAATTTTAATCGTTTTCTAGTAATTACTACGAGATCAAAAATCTAGAAGGCTAATGCAGTAAAAATTAAAATTAATTATTCCAATAGATCGCCGAAGCAAAATTATAAGACACTATTCTAGAAGATTATAAATTGTGATTTTAAAATACAAGAATCATTCCGGTTTTTGACGACACAATCAATGGGTTCACGCTGGCTAGACTATTAGGCGCAATGCCAGTTGAGACAGTAGCTACGGTTTTTCGCTGCGAGGAACGAAGCTTCCGTCTCAGTTGACCTTAGCTGTGGTAAATACGCGGATGTGATCGTCGCGTGGGTGTTGTGAGGCAGGCGGAAGGTTATAAGGCAGGCGGTATGTTGCTTTAATACAATAGGGAGGATGAACGCACAAAACGGCAATATGCAAGAGAGTAACGTGGCTGAATAACGACACGTGTGTGGCTGGTGAACCAGAGATATTCGGTCAATAACATGAAAAAGTCAGCATGTATGGATGGGTGATACAACACGGACATTTACTGCACATAAAAAATGATTAGCTATCGTACTGTTTGCTATTATCAGAATGCACATTTCATGGCATTATTTTATGTCTGTAAATAAGATAGAAAAAAGTTTCCCCTTTCACTTGGTTGGAGCTAGTCAGGTTTGAACCCGGTACTATGAAACAGACAGCCAGACCTCAACCCATTATGGCACGACGAATGTTGAAGGCAGTGTGGTAAATGATGATGACGATGATGATCAATTGAAGGCAATGAGTCGTCGGGTGACAGCTGGTAGTAACAGTAATACGTAATGCATGGGGAAAAGGAAATTTATGGAAAACAAGAAATGGTGGATTGAGACACAAGACATAAAAGACACGACAATACAGAAAACGTAATTGTAACAAGTAATGTCAAGTAATAAATAGACAACCGTAAAAAGTAAATAAAAGCATAAATACAGAAAAATCAATTATGATAAATAAGAATAGTAAAACCATCAGTCTATTCACTATTCGTTATCCGTCACAGTGTATAACCATTTCAACTAACATAGATTCATTTAGTAAAATTAGTAGTCATATAGCTATGAAGACATTTACCCGAAATTCCCAATCCATTCCTACAGTGTTGTATATTGTACATACGTTTACTATGTGTGTGTGTGTGTTTACAGTGGCTATCCTATATAACAACCTAGTAATGAAGGATAGGGCCTGACCATTGTACTCATTAAAGGGATATTCCTCCCAGCGCCATTTTTCTCGATCCTCCACATCAAGTACGGCCCCAAAGATCTATTTCCTTACCGCTAGTCTTTCCCTTGCTAAAAATCGTTTTTAAAATATGGCGTCTAGGAGATTTTCTGTTGAATATAATGGAATTTTATTTACTACCGACCCGTCACTAAATGATGCATTGCTCGCGTAAAATAATCATGACGTTTCATCTCTGTGTGTACCAATTTTCTAATAATTACCATGAGATCTAAAATCTAATAGACTAATGCGGTTAAAATTAAAATTAATTATTCCAATAGATCGCCGAAGCAAAATTATAAGACACTAGCCTAGAAAATTATAAATTGTGATTTTAAAATACGAGAATCATTCCGGTTTGTGACGACACAATCGTTGACTTGATTCTGTCTCGTGTACTATTCACAAAGCCAACCGAGACAGCAGCTATGCGAGGAACGCAGCTACCACCCCAGCCGACCTTGGCACTGTAATTGCTCGGATGATGATCTGCGCGTAGCTGTAATTTGGCACGCGAAATGTTATAAGGCAGGCCGGGTGACCCTTTAACCGTGGAAAGTGTAGTTTTCGATTGACTGCAAAGTATCGTTATAGCACTAGGACAATGCAATAGTTCGAATTGCGTATGGGAATAATTACTGTAAAAATAGACAAGATACTTTTTTACTAAATAATGTAGAAGTAACCAGGAAGGATCAGCTCTGAAAGCAGGATAAAGTCTGCAATGTGATAGGGGAAAAGTGAGGGATGAACCGAGTTGCTGATAGATTAGAATAAAATCAACACAACTAAGTCATAATAGTTTAAAATAATAACGTAATGAAGCACCAAGGAAAAAAAAAGATGGTGTTGGACTCGAAGCACAAATAATAATAATAATAATAATAATAATTATAATAATAATAAATAATAATAATAAATTTTATTTCAATTAGTTACAGCAGTAACCCTCGGAACTGTTTGTAAGACAGTTTGTGTGAGATTTAAAGACAAAATTTTAAAAGTAACAATAATGAAAAATAATAAATATTATAATAATTATATTATTATAATATAATAATATAATAATAATAATAATAATAATAATAATAATAAAATGTATAAAAATAAACGGTAAAAAATAAATCGCCAGCTACATTCGACGCGTGCAATCTATATTACACAGAGACAAGCGGAAGAAGGATAAAACCAGGAAAGGAACTCTGACGCCCGTACCACAGCTGTGTTTTAAGAGTACTTAAAGGGATGGTACCGCCTCTTCACACACGCGAAACCGCGCCACAATGTATTTCGTTTGGACCAAACCTGCGGAGTGACATTTTACCGCAAATCTGACGCAACATCCGCCCGGTGGAAGGCAGCGTGACGTTACGCTGATCAGCGTACTCGAGGTCGCCCAAAGAGTGAAAACAAATAAACCCACACGGAGCTGGTTGAAGACGTTCCACATACTGGCGTTTCTGCGAATGTTGTAACCGTAAGTATCCTCCATCGTCTCTGTTGGCTTAGTTCCTCTTAGGCTTAGTTAGTAATTTTAGTAAGAACAGCAACTATAAATTAGTCGGGCAGCGTATTTGCTTTTCCGTGTGCGTTTGAGACCTGGTGACGCCATGATTTGCTGGTCCACGTGCTCTGCGATGCAGTTGACAACAACAAGTCACGTGACTTCCCACAAGCTACGGCTTACGTCACGGCTTCTTGCTGTGACGTCATCAAACACGCAACGTTGAATCATGGACTTGTATACTATCACACTACGTTATAGTATATCAGTTCCATGGTTGAAAGAAGTACGCTTCGTGGCGGGAGTTTTCTAAAATCCTGGTCACCACGAGTAGAAAGCACAGAAATAAGGTAAGGGCCACATTTAACACTGAAATCGGGCAGGTGGACCTCTCAATAATTGTTAGATGATTTCTTTAAAAACTACATCCGGTAGTGTACCGAGGAAATTTAATAAAAATGGCCAAGCCGGTTCCGTCCCTTTAAGCAAAGACTTCAGTCGGAGTTGCTTCTTAAGTAGTAGTTTGGTACCACTATCTGTTACTTGAGCAATGAATTCATTTTCTTTGCTTAGGCAATGACTTAAGTTATCGTCTCCTACCACTGCTGTCTCAAAACCCCTACCTGAAAGCTAAGTAATGCCTGGATCTGAGTAAATGGTCAAGTTCTGTCATGAGTAGACTTAAGTAACCGTTTTTGCCGATGGAGGCAGTGAACTTTGCGTATAGAAAAGATATATGGCTGAAACTTCGTTGCTGTACTTGTGCCACTTACCCCAGCAAGCATGCTGATTTTTGCAGTGATCGAAGCACTTTTCATTTTTTCTGTTTTGTCGACTGTGCAAGGAGAAGCCAACTTCGGGGCTGAGATCCAATCATCGTTATTTCCTATTACGCTGACCTAAGGGGTCACTCGGTTTGGGGGATACACTAGAACGTCCCAGAAAACGAGATGCAGCCATCTACCCACCAAGTTTCAAGTCGATTATACTAGTGGTCGTGCTCTAACGCTCAAAATAATATTTTCGTGTGCCCATCACAACGTTATTTGCCAGTAACACTTGAGAGTGTGGTGTCTGGACTTTTCGTCCCGAACTGCTGGAGGAGCCGTTTATTTACACTGATTTCTTTTTTGAAAACGTCAACAGACTACAGTTCTGATTACGCATACCTACATACAACAGTTATTTTCCGGCAGTTCTGACTGAGGAGGATGCAGAATGGAACACGAAATCGGATTAGGCTATAGAATGCTCTCGGGGATGAGATGCGTAGATACTCAGTTTGAAGTTCTCAACTATTCCCCACAACACCTTCCTTTCATTTCCACTCTTCTCTTATTATTTCTCTTCTCTTATTGTCAGTACCGTGGGGGAGGTTCTTGAGCAGAATGTCAGGGCATCCGAAACCCCCACCAGTCAGAACTCACTGTCGTGCGCAGGTATGCGAAACCTGAACTTTAGTCTGTTGACTTTTTGAAAAAAAGAAATTACTGAAAATAAAAAGCTCCTACCGGCAGTTCGGAACGAACAGTACGGACACACACCCTCGTAAGTCGGTGTTATGGCAATGTTGCGTGAGCAAACAAAAATAGCACTTTGAGCGTTAGAGCATGACCACTACTATAATCGACTTGAAACTTGGTGGGCAAACGTCATTGTTGCTGGTAAACAACAATCTCATGATGTCTATTTTTATTTTTGATTGGAGAATTATTTCCTAATATATTTCGCTTGTGAGGATGCATCTTTTGAGATCAGACCATAGCAGAGATCAGGCCACATCAGAGTTCATGACAGCCAATGAAAATGCTGAAATAAACTAAACAATGAGGAAACAGCCAATTAAAACGGCTCAAGTTAAATTAAGGAGGTAGCAATGGAAGGGGGCAAGCGGCTGACAATGCGAACTGATGTGCCCTGTGACAATCAGTAACGAACGAAATATTGCTTCAATAATGCTGACTTTTACAGCCGAGCTGAAAGTTGGTTAAGTAACAATCACCTTCGGGTTAATACCACGCATGGTATTGAAACGGAAAAACCGGAAATTCAGCCACACTGACAGTAAGAGTAGCGCCCTCCATTGAAAACGCTATTTACTAACCTAACAAAACAAAACAAAACACCAGGGATTTCAAGGGAGGGGGAGAGGGATGGAGAGCATTCAGACCACACAATTGGGGGCCGCAGGGGGGGGGGGGAGGCCGGAGGGAGTGGACGTTTTCATTTCATGATGCCTGGTAAAGTATTTCACTCACGAATGCGGGAACCAGCTAGACTAGCGTGGGGATATCGGTATAGTTTATTTTTAATATTAGCCTAACGAATGTTATGATTTTCTTATTCTATGATGAATTGGTAATTTTGCATTGATCTATGTGTAGCGGGTGACCCATCTGGGTCTGAGCTCCTGGAAAAAATTAACGAACGCGTGTGGTTGCATTTTGTTGGGGCGTGCTGGCAGCTGAACTACTGAGGCTCACAGCCACCGTTTCCAGGTGTGGTTACATGATAAACCACAAGCCATGATAAACCACTACTTAAGAGTGTTACTTGACCAAGTAATGCTCAAGTTTGATAGCAGTGGTACGACCATTGCTCAAGTCGTTACTTACAGTTCAAGTACTACTTGCCCAAGTAATTGCTTGAGCACTACTTATGTGGTAAACTGTGGTACAGGCGTTAAAACTCGTGCGATTATGACGCACATCATACTACTAATTAAAAGTGAACACCTGTATTTGATAGGCAAAAGCAGACCATGCACCATAACGAAGCAATGTAATTACAACTACCGGTAGGTATATTTTTTCTTGTGTGTAAAATTCAACAGTACGAAATGATGACAACTAATACTTAACATCATATTTTAGTTGAGAACGTCAAAACACACGTGTTTGTTAATTTAGAATACTTTTAAAGACTGATCGAAGCCGAGGTTTGAACTGAACAATCACGGGAAATAGCGATAGCAAACAATTACTATTTTAATTCCTTGATCACTAAACAAAACACACTTAATTGTGTATTAATCTAGACACACGCTAGTGTGTCGCGCCAAGTTAGGCAACAATCATCACAACAAACATCACATCAATTCAATTGTCGAGGTTGTAAACCATTGTAGCGTGGCGCCATAGCGTCAGTGTCTTATATCTTGAAGCATAGTTGGGCACATTTCAGGTACTTGAGGAAAAATAATAATGCGGTACAAAAGCTTAAATTGTGTTGAAATCAAGAGCAATGATCCACCTGACAAAAATTAACTCGTGTAGGAATGCCAGCTAAGCTGCTTTAAATGCATAATCTGACCCTCAATAACGTTGAAAATGTGTAACTAGCTAGCTCTAGCTAGCTAATTATTCTAGTCCGCTCATCCCCATGTTAAGTTCCACAAGGGTGATAATTCATCGATACCGAGATAACGGGAAGGCTTCCAGCTATGAAATTGGACGAACGGCTGCAGTACGATGCGAACTGCGTACCTTTTATGGTTTGGAGCCTAGCGGTGTAACTAGGATGGCGTGGGATGGCGCGTAAGTACGAAAATATTGTTATAACCATTGTTAGTATTGTCGGCATCGTCTCTCATTAGACAGCCAAAGTTCGAACGATAATAACGTGGATACTGACGTGCGTGCTACACACACACTAGTGTAGCAGGATAAATCTAAACAACATTGCCAAAGTAATTGTATTCACGTCCAATTCACGAAAAATAAACCAACTCTAAAAACAAAGCCAAATAAACAAAGCCAAAAACTGGTGAAGTGGCCACCAAGTTGAGAGTGGTTCGGCCCTTCAAAGGAGTGATATCAACACACCAAAACTAACGAAATAAAACAAATTACAACAAAATTAAAACCAAACCAAAAACCTATAAAGAGGTGACCAAGTTGAGAATGGTTCGACCTATAAGGCAAAAGGTAGTAGCAAATTGTAGTAAACCAATTTCTTGTTGACGTGCCACTTTATTACACATCTGCACGGTAGTGGAGTTGAGTCTAATACACAATTAAAAAAAAAAAGGACTGATATCATACCAAAACCAAAACTGGTAAAAGGTACCGCTAAGTTCCGATTGGTTCGGCCCTTCAAAGGAGTGATATCAACACACCAAAACATTCGCCAACTTAATCGCACCGAATAATACTTTGGACGTTAAGTGAAAACTTGCACATTGCTACCGAAAGTAGCAATGTTCTAGTTTTCATTTAACCTTCGAACTATTCAGCGGTGCGATATTAACTTAGCAAATGTTTTGGTGTGTTGATATCACTCCTTTGAAGGGCCGAACCTTTCGGAACTCGGCGGTACCTTTTACCAGTTTTGGTTTTTGATATTCTACACACATTTAAAATACAGTATCATAAGAAGGGAAGAAAGGGGGGGGGGGTCCCAGGGAATCTGAAGAAGTTTATGTGTCTGAGTTCACGACACTAGATGACAGCGATACGTCCCCCATTTGTCATATAATGGACTGACCCGATCACCACAATGTGGGCACATGAGTATCAGTTTCGTGTTTTACAGGTTCACGGATAGGGCGGTATTGCTTATTCCTGACTATACTTCGAGCAATCTTGTTTTATTTATACCTTACATAATTAATGACCTAACCAGGAAAGGAAGCTGTGTCTGGCTGTGTGGAATGTATGATACATGTGTATGATTGTCATTCAAGTATCCCAAATTTCATTTCAGTCGAACATTACCTGACAACTTGCCTTTACATTGGAGGTTTATCACTCATCCATTGTACTACTTTAGTTGTACTTTGGTACAGTGCCTACAGTGACATTGATGGAAGGTTTATGCTTTTGATCGTCTACAGATGATGCTACTGTTAGTTTCTTGTTATTATTTGCCAGTAGAAGACATTACTGTTGGACTATGGTTATTAGTTGGCAGTAGATGGTGTCACTGGCTGTTTTATGTTGTTTTTTACTATCGGATTGCGCTGGTAATCGGGAATGACGTTGTACTTCATGTGACACAAAATGACAGCCAGATGTGTCATCCAACCCCCTTAGGCACTTAATGATACAGAAACGAAGACCTCCAGAAGACAGAAGCAAGATTTCATCTTTAACAAAACGGTCCTTTTCAGGCCACCACTTCCTACGAAAGAGATCCAGATACCTGTTTCTGTTTATTTTCTCAATAAAGTGCTAAGTTTTGGTAAACGTTTTGTGGGAGTCCATCCGCACCCTGGGGTAACTCGTTATGATGGTGCCCACCACCTATATTGACGAGGTCAACTGTAAATGCAATTAAATTTACAGGTAGCAAACATTTTCGTGCCTACAACTAGAAACCTTAATTTTTCCAGGGTCAAAGGGTTTCCATCCTCTTAACGAAAATTTATAGTGACTACCTGTAAATACCCACCCACCTCCCCACTTGAGTCACCAACATGACAGAACAAGAGGAGAAAAAGATAGCAGCCGAGCCTGGGTTGAACGCTTTTATAGGAGGGCTGCGCATTACGCATGTGCAGTAGGGTTGCGCACTGGCTGTATCTAGAGAGCGAAAAACCTCAAGATACAAAAGAGCACCCAGGAACTGAATGCAATTAAATTTACAGATAGTATACATTTTCGTTAAGAAACCAATTTTGACCGCGGAAAAATTAAGTTTTTTTTCTCCGTTCGTATTACGTGTTTAGACGTCATTGTATATACAGGGTGAATACACTACCGGGATAGGATGGTATTTTCCCTGTGAACATCTTTTCGTAGGTAGGTCTCTCTACGAAAAATTTGAATGGTAACTTAGTAATGGCTAACGAATGAATGCTTCTTTGTCGAAATTAATGTTTCTGTATTTTTTTAATAACCGTTTAGTGTTGATTACGTGACCTTCCTGTCGGTCACTTCCTTGTTTACCCACGCACACACATACAACTATTACTTTTTCTGTATTTTCGTGTCTTCAATTATTTTGTATTTATTCACCATTGCTTGTTTTTTATCCTTTATTATATATTCTCCATGCATTACATATTACTGTTATTACCAGCTGTCACATGCAAGGGCGGATCCGGAACGAATCCTTGGAGGGGGCCGCAGGATGGTTTTTCTTCTTTTTCGTTCATTTTTGTCGTAGTTTAGTACTTTTCCCCCAACAATTTCGGCAGTTTTTCCAAGTTTATTTGTCTTGGAGGGGGCCGCAGCCCCCTCGGCCCCTCCCTTGGATCCGCCCTTGGTCACATGACGTCCCGTTGCCTTCACGTGATCATCGTTACCATCATCTGACAGCCTTCCTTTAACATTCGTCCGTGGTGTAATGGATTGAGGTCTGGCTTTCTATTCCATAGTCCCGGGTTCGACCTGACTCTGGCCATCTACATAATAATTCTGGATCCCGGCTGAGCTGATAAAAGGAAAGATAAAAGGAAAACCGGAAGTGCAACAATCACTTTAATCTCTTCTCATTGTTTTCGTGCACGTGTAATGTCTTTGCTACGGCGCCTATGCAATTCCTGGTGCACGTGCTAAGGATTGAAAACTATCGTCCAAACCGTTGATTGTTGATGGGTAAAATAAAAGAATCCGCGGCCTTGCAGTGCTGGAAACACCGGTTCTCGTCAGATCCCCGAAGTTAAGCAGCATTGGGCTGGATTGATACTTGGGTTAGTGACCACCTGTGAATCTGGCTGTTGCAGACATAGGGCCTTAGGGCTTCGGGCAGATAACCAGGAGTGGTTAACGCTCGTTAAACCCTTTAAACCCTTTAAAAGAATCCATGTTTCAGCTAAATGCGTATAGTTTTAAACTAAACTAGGCTACGTTGTTAATTTCGAAATTGGCAGCTGGAAACGATGCAATGGCTTATTTAATTCGCAGATGAAGGCTTTCAGAGCTGAGCTGAATTGTTTCAAAGTTGACAACAACAATCACTGCTGAGCACGAGGTTGATCATTGCTATCTTGCAAAGTAGTCGTTTACAATCAAAGCTCTGTGAGTGAAAACAAAACAATAATGAGCCATTGTTAGGCCGCCATAGGCCGGCGATTTACTTCTTTCCTCTCCCAGAAAAGGAAAATGCCAAAGCAGCCGTCCTAAAGGTTTCAACTTTTGTTCAACGAAAGCTTATTTATTGACTTCCCACAGAAAAATTGTTTCATGCAAAGATGATGGTTCAGCGTTCACATTCTATAAACGGTGCATCCTGTGATTTCAGCCACTGGATGCGCAGATTCAGTGACTGAGGCCAACAAAAATCACCGTTTGTCAGCCAGTGTGGGCAAAAATTGGATTGAAGAAATTTTAATCCGTGGAAGCGTTTGTTAGCCAGTGTGTGCGAGAATGGGAGTTGGGAGGGGGAGTGGGGAGTGCGAGTAGGGAGTGGGAGTGAGGGGATTGGGAGTGGGGAGGGGGAGTGAGGGGGTTGGGAGTGGGAGTGGGGGCCGGGAGGGGGGGGGAGTGGGTATGTAAACTTAATTCATGACCGGCCCCGTGCATAGTACGGCCTTCCTCTAGTGTGAAAATAAGATCACGAAAAATGTCTACTGTGAATAGTAAAGATGATCAGAAGGTATCTGAATTAGGCTAATTAATATATCCAGTATATGAAGCTGATTTCCTGTCTGTGACGTCACTACATCTGCCATGGCCTACTTTCGGTTCGTGACGCTACTTCCGGTGTCATGGCCGAGTTCCTGTATGTGACGAAACTTCAAGTGTCATGGCCGACTTCCGGTTTGGAGGTCGTCTGTGATTGGCTAGGGATAGGTCAGGTGACCTGGCTCTGGCTTCTGATTGGCTGCTCCACTTTGGCTTTGCCTCGTTCATTTTTCACTACTTATGCGGAATCTGAGTCGTGGAAGCTCAGACCCAGTCGGACAAATACTATCAGACGACTGCCAAGTGAGTGATAGGTCCCGAGTGTCCTTAGGGGTTGCGGGGAGGGATATTTCACTCCTATTAAGGGAGCCTCATCTGCACCTCCTCGATGTTTCCTAAATCTGTCCTCCATGTCCTTGGGTTTGGTGTGTGTCTTTTGAAAAGTTGTTTGAACCATGTCCCACTGCCAGTAATGTCTTCTGTGGTGCGTCATATGTCAGCGGGATAGGTGAAAGGGAAACTGGGGTCACAGTCCCGTCCCTCAAGTTTTGCCTAGTCGCAAGTTGCGTGCGGTAAACTCGAGTATGGTATGTAAGATGGCGGCAATCTCAGTAGCACTAGATGTAGCTGTAGACCTACATTTGCCATCTATCTCCGTTGTCACAGACTCTTTGCAGTATAAAGGAGCTTCACAGCTCTGCTACATTGTTCCGCATGGGGGACCTCCTGATTTTCTTTGTATGTTGGAAATTGTGGATAGTCACTCAGACTGCAAACGGTGCCCTAGTTGGGTGAAAGGACACAGCGATTGTCATGGTAATGAGTGTACAAATGCTCTTGCGAAGGAGGTATGCAAAGAAGCCACTGAAGTTCTCCCAGCTAGAACTAGGTGCTCTGTGCTACGTCTCAGAACTCTTCATAATTGGAACGACGAGTGGAGTTGCTCGACTCCTGGACATGCCCTCTTTCTGCTCCATCCGGTGTGCAGCTATCTCACTGTGCTGGATGGCTTGCCAAAATGGATGTCCAGGTTACTAACCCACCTGCGCACTTCTGCCTGCCCACAGACAGAGGATGGGATAGGCAGAATTGGCTATTTCTGTCGTGGGTGTGGTGTAGCTGACACGGTCGAACATACACTGCTGCTGTGTATGCTGTGTATGCAAATGCTAAGTAGATTTCTACCCATCTCTCTGCAACCTTTTGCCTACCACCCGTGCCGATCGCAGTTCCGGTTCCCGGCTGCGCGTAATGGCATCCTTTTGTGCTATTGCTAACATACGTTTGTAACCCACCTGATTCTTAATGCCAGCACTGCGTGTTACCTTCAGAAGTTCAACAACGGCTACAAAAAGTGAAGCATAAACGTCAGTCAAAAGGCGACCGGTAAATGGAACGAGAATGTGGAAAATGTAAGTGTACAGTTGCTCAGAAGAGCTTTGCACAGCTCCAGCGGACCAGTGAAACGTAGACAATGTATGTCATGGAACATGAGCTGGGCGAGTGTAGTGTGGTGATGTGCATGCATTCATGGCAAAGTGAAGTGGTTGTACACAGTGTAGTGTAACTAGTGTGTTGTGGTGTGACATGCAAATGTTCGTGGTTTGTATTCTTAGGCTGATTTGTGGCTTATCAATCGTGGGGCACACAACTGTAATTGTGGACAGTAGAGTATGCAGTGGTGTACACAGTGGAGTAGTTGTGTACAGCGTACTGCTCAGTAGTGTATACGGTGAAGTGGTTTTGCCCGCTGGAGTAGATGAGATTATGGGTTTGTATAGTTGCAGTGCATTGTGTGTTGTTCATATTTTTAGCTTCAGTTTGTTGAGTCGAGTGGTGTTGCATTAGATTAGTTGTGTGGTCTATAGATAAATCTGGTGAATAATGATATCTGGTGGCAAGAGGAACAATTTGCACGATTTGGTACTTGCACAATTTGGTTAGCATTAAGTTAGTGTTATAGGGTGTGCGGCTTTGGGCCAAGGCCGAATAAATTCTCTCATCCAGAGTTGTACCGTTGTATGGTTGTGTAGTTTTATAGGCATGCGGCTTTGGTCCAAGGCTCAGTAATAAAATACCGGTTTATTGTATGATGTAGAGCGCATGGTCTCGGACCCAGGCTCTGGACAGGTAAATCTGCTCACAAAAACAACAAATCTCACTGAGAGACTAGGAGTTTTTAATTGCAAGAAGAGTTGGAAACAAAATGAAGATCATGAGCACAGGGTCCAATCAAGTAGGAAAAAAAAGTAATTAAAAAAAAGTATGTCTTAGTAATCTGCCAAGTTTGTTGGTTAATCTAGACACATGCTAGTGTAGCGCCGCCAAGTAGATGAAATTAATTGTAATTGAGTGAGCAATACAAGCTTCAGTGAATAACTAACCTCGGGAGCAACCACAGAGGGGGGATGCGCTGGTTTAGTGAGCGAAGCGGGATTTAACAAACTTAAACATGTGAAGCATGGACATACAATAAACCAAATTTCGTCAACTTGGCTGATAAAACGGCTTATTGAACAATGTAAAATGTGAAAATTATGAATGAGAAATTTTGTAGGGATGTTAGATGTGACGATAAGACCATGTGACCTTTTGTACATTCACAGTCCTATCAAAGTTGTAATACGTACCCTAAACCAAAACTGGCATAAGAGATGCCGCCTAGTTTCCAAAAAGTGTCAGCCTTTGAAAATAGTGATATCATTCAACCAGGGAAAGGCTGCCAATGTTAATCCAATTAGCAATGTTATTCGCACAGAATAATACTTTGGGCGTTAAATGAAAACTTGAAGATTGCTACCGTGAATAGGAATGCTCTAGTTTTCATTTAACTTTCAAACTATTAGTCGGTGTGATTAATTTGGCTAATAGGATTAACCTTGGCGGCCTTTCTCTGGTTGAATGATATCACTACCTTCAAAGGCCGACCCTTTTTGGAAACTTGGCGGCTTCATTTCACCAGTTTTGGTATTGGATGGATGTAATATATATGCTGCCCTCGAACGACAGTGTGTCGCCTAGACAAAAGTCACGTGTCATTTGTTGGCTGCATGCAGGTGTATCTAAGACAAAATACTGTGGGGGTTGGGGAGGGGGTGAAGGCTGAAATGTAAACCCCCAGTTTATGGTATTGCATCTTCCACTTTTCCGACTTGGACTTGCTGAGGGAGTGTTTTGAAATTAATTTTACTTTACTCAATAAAGATTATGCCTTTATGTAAATGCTACGCTTACTGTCCTACAAAATATTTTTTTTCTATATTCAACTTTCAGATAAGAGACCCATTGTTTAAGTTTTTCACGTTGTCTACTGGCATCTGCATTCCAGACTCGTGCTCTGAAGGTGAAATCACCAGGCTAATACTGAAGACTGGTATGTATTTGAGTAGGTGTCTAGAGTAACAGGACAGCAGTCCTTCCCCCAAACCACTGGACTTCAGGTCGCAGTCGGTATCATTGCTGTCAAATGGCCACCTACTAGGGATGGGTCGGTAACCGAAACCGAAACAGAATTTTCGGTTTTTACTGAAAACCGAAACCGAAACCGATTCGGATTTTGTTTCGGTTTTTTGTACGGTGTTCGAAAAATCAAAAATTGATCTGTTTTCCTAATTTAGAGGAAAATGGTGCCACAGCTAGGCCCATGGTCTATGACGCTGCTGAAAGTGAAAGCAGTAGTGAGTTAGAAGCCAGTAATACTAATGTTACAAGAAACCAAACTAGAAATAGCTGGTTCGGGTTGATGGTGGCAAAAATCGATACCGAAACCGAAATCGTGGTTTTGTGTGCGTGAAAACCGAAACTGGAACCAAAGTCAAAAAAATGAAACCGACCCATCCCTACCACCTACCATGAGCAGGAGAAAGGAAAAAGTTACAACGCACCGGGCTAACCCCCTGTAGCTATTTCGAAAAAAACACATGAATGCGTGTAGACCTCTGTGCCACTCAGCGTAACTTTTCCCCCTAAAATGGCTGTATTGCAATTTTCAGTACAATTCCGATGTGAATGGTCCGACTGCTGAACCAAGCTAATAATGAACTAAGCATAATATTGACCGAATTATAGTTTTAGATCGAATTTACTTTAAATGGATACTTTATCGATTCATTTCATTAACTGTTTTATTTTTTTAATTCGTTAAAATATTATGTGTGGTGCAAATAAAAGCACTGTAAATGTACTATATAACAGCGGCTATTGGAAAATTATGGCTCATAAAAGCAGCGACACCACTATTGGCTGCGCTATTTTTGCTGGGATAGTTGGAACTTATTTCTTACTAGCAAAAGCCGTGTGGTGTTGGATGCATGGTTTGCAACATTCGTACAGTTTGGTCTCTTTTGTGTTTGTCGATGCTTCAACAAAGTTTCTTCAAACACATTTTTGTGCACACTGGTTAACAAACGCTGATTTTCATTCGCTTCGCTAACTCAATTAGAACATCCCCCTTCAGTCATTCCTCTCTAGGTTAACATTTAAAATAAACAAACCGGATTAATGATGAATTCTCACGGGAATATTATTTCATTCAGTGTAATATGTACAAGTGAGAACAACTGTTTATTTTCCCGTTTGTAGTCGTTTATTGCTGAATGTTTGATAGTAGTGTCACTGGCCACGCAGCCCCAGTTGAGGCTTTTATCATACACGGCGATACCCGTGTATACAGGGTGTCCAAAAAGTTCCAGGTCGGCTTCATAATTTTTGAATGGGTAGGAATACAAAAATGAAGCTTTGGAGTTTCTAGTTGGTCTAAAGGATCTGCCGTTTGATATGGATGCCATGTCAGTAGCCCCCCCCCCCTGGGGCCCTCAGGGGACCCAACTTATAAAATTCAAATGGTAAGGGGGGGGGG
>JAHWFP010152734.1:40150-59283 GCA_023313725.1 Lithobius niger | reverse complement strand
GATGGATGAATGAATGGATGGATGGATGGATGGAAGGATAGAAGGAAGGATGGATGGATGGAAGGAAGGATGGAAGGAAGGAAGGAAGGAAGGTTGGATGGATGGATAGATACAAGGAAGGATGGATGGATAGAAGGGGGATGGGTGGAAGGATGGATGGGTGGAAGGTAGAAAGGAAGGATGAAACGATGGAAAAAATGATGGATGGTGGAAGGAAGGAAGGATGGATGGAAGGATGGGTGGACCTGAATGTGTATCAACTGACTTGATGCATGGAAAAAACAGACCCATAGACCTGGTTTTAAAAGGGCGTCATTTTCTTGGATTCTGAAGCACGGAAACATTCGTGTTTCTGAAGCTCTGAAAACCCATTCTGAGGAAATGTTTGCGCTGATTGAGTGAGCGAAGCGAACGAAAATCAGCGTTTGTCATCAGAAACAGCGCTTTCCTGAAAAATTGCTTGATCTTTTTACTTGCCTCCTTGGGCGTAAAAAATAATATTGACAATAACCGATATCGAGATAACCGATATCGCATACTACACTCTTATAATTTGCTTGATCGTTTTTTATGTGGAAGGTCTGTCTGTATCATGAGTGTTGCAGCAAGAAATCTCCTCGAACGTAGCGAGACGACGCGGAATGAGCGAGCGAAGCGAGCGACTTCGCTAGTCTACATAATTAAAATCATACGATGTGCGTGCGTGCGTGCGTGTTTGTACCTCTACTCCTCTGGAACCAAAGCACCTACAAAGATGGGAGTGGGACCAAACGAAAGATAATTAAATTTCGCTTTTAATTGGCCTATTTTCATCACTGTAACTTGATATTATCACCCTAAAATAAGCGAAAAACCCTGAAAAACTAACGTCAAAGTTTTTTTGACCCTCTTCATGTTTGTTGATGACGTCATAGTTTGTTCATGAAAACCTCCTCGAGCGAAGAGAGATGATCTGGAAAAGGAAGCACGGACCACGTATTTTGCAACACACCACATATACATATTAAAATTAGTTTTATACTAACCAATGAATTGATGAATTGATGCAGGGAAAAATCAAAACAATAGATTTGGTTTCAAAACGATATCAAACATTCGTGTTTCGTGCGTGGATTGAACGAGCAAAGCGAGCGATTTCCACATAAACTAAACCGTTTCAGTGTGTGTCTCGCTTCACATCACTATACTTACACGGTTCTTGGTGGTTACATCGATTTATTCACGTCTGTGAGGGAATGTCAGCGCTGATTGAGTGAGCGAAGCGAACGAAAATCAGCGTTTGTCATCAGAAATAGCGCTTTTCTGATAAATTGCTTCATCTTAACTTTTTGCTTGACTCCTTGGACGTAAAAAAATAATATTGACATTCTCTTGAGATAACCGATATTGCATACTACACTCTTATAATTTGCTTGGTCGTTTTTTATGTGAAAGGTCTGTCTGTATCATAAGTGTTGCAGCAAGAAATCTTCTCGAGCGCAGCGAGACGAAGCGTAATGAGCGAGCAAAGCGAGCGACTCCGCTAGTCTACATAATTAAAATCATACGATGTGCGTGCGTGCGTGCGTGTTTCTACCTCTACTCCTCTGGAACCAAAGCACCTACAAAGATGGGAGTAGGACGAAATGAAAAGTAATAAACTTCGCTTTTAATAGGCCTTTTTTCATCGCTGTAACTTAATATGATCACCCTCAAATAAGCGAAAGAACCTAAAAAACTAACGTCAAAGTTTTTTTAACCCTCTTCATGTTTGTTCATGACGTCATAGTTTGTTCATGAAAATCTCCTCGAGATGATCTGGAAAAGGATGCGAGGACGACGTATTTTGCAACACACCACATATACATCCTAAAATTGGTTTTATACTAACTGACTTGATGCAGGGAAAAATCAAAACAATTGATTTGGTTTTAAAACGCTGTCAAGCATTCGTGTTTCTGTAGCACGGAGGTGCGTGGATTGAACGAGCAAATTGAGCGAGCAAAGCGAGCGATTTCCACGTAAGGTAAACCTTTTGAATGTGTGGCTCGCTTTGCTCTATCAACTTTTATCTCTTACCTTCCTAGGAGAATAATCTGACGTTCTGCAGATGTTTCTCGAAGTGAGGGATCATCAGAAAGTGAGGTGATAAGACACCCATTGAAAAATCTGTACTGAGCAGGACGTAAAGAACAATATTCTTAAAGAAGTGAAACAAGAAAACCCATATAAAGTGTATACTGACACAAATTACAAATGATGTGTGGTTCTTGGTGGTTACACTGATTCAGTTTAGTCTCTGAGGAAATGTATCCGCTGATTGAGTGAGCGAAGCGAACGAAAATCTGCGTTTGTCATCAGAAACAGGGCTTTTCTGATAAATTGCTGATCTTTTTCCTTGACTCCTTGGACGTAAAAAAATTATATTGACCTTCTTCCGAGATAACGGATATCATATACTATGCTCTTATAATTTGCTTGATTGTTTTTTCTGTGTTAGGTCTGTCTGTATCATAAGTGTTACAGCAAGAAGTCTTCTCGAGCGCAGCGAGACGACGCGGAATGAGCGAGCGAAGCGAGCTACTCCGCTAGTCTACATATTTAAAATCATATGATGTACGTGCGTGCGTGCGTGCGTGCGTGCGTGTTTGTACCTCTACTCCTCTGGAACCAAGGCACCTACAAAGACAGGAGTAGGACCAAACGAAAAATAATTAAATTTTGCTTTTAATAGGTCTATTTTCATCGCTGTAACTTGATATTATTACCCTCAAAAAAGCGAAAAACCCTGAAAAAATAACGTCAAAGTCCTTTTTGTTAAACCCTCTTCATGTTTGTCCATGACGTCATGGTTTGTTCATGAAAACCTCCTCGAGCGAAGAGAGATGATCTGGAAAAGGGTGCACGGAGGACATATTTTGTAAAACACCACATATACATCTTAAAATTGGTTTTGTGTTAACCACTGCATTGATGAATTGATACATGGAAAAATCAAAACAATAGATTCGGTTTTAAAACGGTGTCAAACACTCGCTTGCGCTGATTGAGTGAGCGAAGCGAACGAAAATCAGTTTTTGTTATCAGAAACAGCGCTTTTCTGATAAATTGCTTGATCTTAACTTTTTGCTTGACTCCTTGGACGTAAAAAAATAATATTGACATTCTCTCGAGATAACCGATATTGCATACTACTCAATCTTTCTGTGCTCAATCTTTCTTCTCTCACCTTCGTAGGAAATTACATCTGACGTTCTGCAGATGTTTCTCCACGTGAGGGATCATCAGAAATTGTAGTGATACGACGCCCATGGAAAAATCTGTACTAAGCAGGACGTAAAGAACAATATTCTTAAAATAAGTAAAACAAAAAAACCCATATAAAGTGTGCACTAACACAAATTACAAGTGATGTGTGGTTCTTGGTGGTTACATTGATTCAGTCACGTTTCTGAGGAAATGTTTGCGCTAATTGAGTGAGCAAAGCGAACGAAAAATAGCGTTTGTCATCAGAAACGGCGCTTTTCTGATAAATTGCTTGATCTTTTTACTTGCCGCCTTGGACGTAAAAAAATAATATTTACCTTCTCTCGAGATAACCGATGTCGCATACTACACTCCTATAATTTGCTTGATCATTTTTTATGTGGAAGGTCTGTCTGTATCACAAGTGTTGCAGCAAAAAATCTCCTCGAGCGTAGCGAGACGACACGGAATGAGCGAGCGAAGCGAGCGACTCTGCTAGTATTATTTACAGCGAATTATCATCCACATATTTAAAACCATGCGATGTGCGTGCGTGCGTGTTTGTCCCTCTACTCCTCCGGAACCAAAACACCTACTAAGATGGGAGTAAGACCAAACGAAAGATAATTAAATTTCGCTTTTAATAGGCCTATTTTCATCGCTGTAACTTGATATTATCACCCTCAAATAGGCACAAGAACCTGAAAAACTAACGTCAAAGTTTTTTTTTAACCCTCTTCATGTTTGTTCATGACGTCATAGTTTGTTCATGAAAACCTCCTCGAGCAAAGAGAGTTGATCTGGAAAAGGATGCACGGACGACGTATTTTGCAGAACACCACATATACATCCTAAAATTGGTTTTATACTAACTGACTTGATGCAGGGAAAAATCAAAACAATTGATTTGGTTTTAAAACGCTGTCAAACATTCGTGTTTCTGTAGCACGGAGGTGCGTGGATTGAACGAGCAAAGCGAGCGATTTCCACGTAAAGTAAACCTTTTGAATGTTTGGCTCGCTTTGCTCTATCAACTTTCTTCTCTCACCTTCCTAGGAGAATAATCTGACGTTCTGCAGATGTTTCTCCAAGTGAGGGATCATCAGAAAGTGAGGTGATAAGACACCCATTGAAAAATCTGTACTGAGCAGGACGTAAAGAACAATATTCTTAAAATAAGTGAAACAAGAAAACCCATATAAAGTGTAAACTAACACAAATTACAAATGATGTGTGGTTCTTGGTGGTTACATTGATTCAGTCAAGTTCCCGAGGCAATGTTTGCGCTGATTGAGTGAGCAAAGTGAACGAAAATCAGCGTTTGTCATGAGAAACAGGGCTTTTCTGATAAATTGCTTGATCTTTTTCCTTGACTCCTTGGACGTAAAAAAATAATATTGACCTTCTTCCGAGATAACGGATATCATATACTATACTCTTATAATTTGCTTGATTGTTTTTTCAGTGTTACGTCTGTCTGTATCATTCATAAGTGTTGCAGCAAGAAGTCTTCTCGAGCGAGGCGAGACGACGCAGAATGAGCGAGCGAAGCGAGCGACTCCGCTAGTCTACATAATTAAAATCATACGATGTGTTTGCGTGCGTGCGTGCGTGTTTGTACCTCTACTCCTCTGGAATCAAAGCACCTACAAAGATGGGAGTCGGACCAAACTAAAGATAATTAAATTTCGCTTTAAATAGGCCTATTTTCATCGCTGTAACTTGATATAATCACCCTAAAATAAGCGAAAGAACCTGAAAAACTAACGCCAAAGTTTTTTTACCCGCATGATGTATGTTCATGACGTCATGAGGTTCGTTCATGACGTCATAGTTTGATCATGAAAACCTCCTCGAGCAAAGAGAGATGATCTTGAAAAGGATACACGGACGACGTATTTTGCAACACACCACATACACATCTTAAAATTGGATTTATACTAACTGACTTGATGCAGGGAAAAATCAAAACAATATATTTGGTTTAAAACGGTGTCAAACATTCGTGTTTCTAAAGCACGGAGGCGCATGGATTGAAAGAGCGAGCGATTTCCACAAAAACTAAACCTTTTCGACGTGTGTCTCGCTTTGCTCTATCGTAGGAGCATCGTAGGAGATTTCATATGACGTTCTGCAGATGTTTCTCCAAGAGAGGGATCATCAGAAAGTGAAGTGATAAGACGCCCATGGAAAAATCTGTACTGAGCAGAACGTAAAGAACAATATTCTTAAAATAAGTAAAACAAGAAAACCCATATAAAGTGTATACCAACACAAATTACAAGTGATGTGTGGTTCTTGGTGGTTACATTGATTCAGTCACGTTTCTGAGAAAATGTTTGCGCTGATTGAGCGAGCGAAGCGAACGAAAATCAGCGTTTGTCATCAGAAACAGCGCTTTTCTGATAAATTGCTTGATCTTAACTTTTTGCTTTACTCCTTGGAAGTAAAAAAATAATTGTGGCCTTCTCTCGAGATAACCGATATCGCATACTACACACTTATAATTTGCTTGATCGTTTTTTTATGTGGAAGGTCTGTCTGTATCATAAGTGTTGCAGCAAAAAATCTCCTCGAGCGCAGTGAGACGACGCTGAATGAGCGAGCGAAGCGATCAAAGAGACATGATCTGGAGCGAGACCGGGCCGAATGAGCTGAAAAGGACAACGTATTTGCATCAGACCACATATAGATCTTAAAATCGGTTTTGTATTAACTGACTTGATGCATGGAAAAATCAAAACAATAGATTTAGTTTTCAAACGGTGTCAAACATTCGTGTTTCTGGAGAATGGAAGGAAGGAAGGAAGGAATGATGAATGAAAAGATAGAAGAATGGATGAAGGGAAGGAATGAATTAAGAATGGATGGAAGGATGGAAAAGAGGAAGAAAGGATGTGAGAATGGAAGGGTGAATGGAAGGATGGAAGGAAGGAAGGAAGGAAGGATGGAAGGATAGAAAGATGGATGGAAGGATGGGTGGACCCTGAATGTGTCTTAACTGACTTGATGCATAGAAAAAGCAGACCCATAGACCTGGTTTTAAAAGGGTGTCATTTTCTAGGATTCTGAAGCACGGAAACATTCGTGTTTTGAAGGACGGCAGTGCGTGAATTGAGCGAGCAAAATGAGCGATTTCCACATAAACTTAAACTTTTCAATGTGTGTCTCGCTTTGCCCTCGCAATCCTTTATCTGTCACCTTCGTAGGAGATTACATCTAACATTCTGAAATGTTTTTCCAAGTGAGTGATCATCAGAAAGTGAAGTGATAAGACGCCCATGGAAAAGTCTGTACTGAGCAGGATGTAAAGAACAATATTCTTAAAAAAAGTAAAACAAGAAAACCCATAAAAAGTTTATACTAACACAAATTCAAGTGATGTGCACTTCTTGGTGGTTACATTGATTCAGTCACGTTTCTGAGGAAAGATTTGCACTGATTGAGTGAGCGAAGTGAACAAAAATCAGTGTTTGTCATCAGAACAGCACTTCTGATAAATTGCTTGATCTTTTTACTTGCCTCCTTGGACGTAAAAAAAAATTGACATACTCTCGAGATTATCAATATCGTATTCGACATTTTATAATTTGTTAAGAAATACGGATGCAAACCTATTTACGTTGCCTTTTGGACTTATATGTCAGACTGCCTGAGCGCAATCAAGCGTCCCTCCAGTGGCGATTGGAAAAGTGTATGTTTCATGTATATGTGTGCGTGTTAAATGCTGCCTATGGACGTTTCCTTTTGGCCGTGTCAGTCTGGCTCAGCGGTAGGACCTTTGCCTTTGATTTCAAAGGTCCTGGGTTCGATCCCCCGCTCAGGCAGTCTGACATATAAGTCCAAAAGGCAACGTAAATAGGTTTGCATCCGTATTTCTTAACCAATCTCGAGCCCAATTGGCTTTCCGTCCCCTTTATAATTTGCTTGATCGTTTTTTATGTTGAAGGTCTGTATCACAAACCTGGTCGTATGTTTTGAAGGATTAAGATAAAATGCAGACGTGCTTAGGAATGTCACAAACTGTGAGCAACATTTGCAATTAGTTGGCATCGAAATAATCAGTACAATATTCAGTACAATAATCAGTACATAGAAATTCCATGAAACATGGATCGTGTTGAAGCTATTAGATGCGCACTGAGATGATCTGGAGAAGGAAGTAAGCAAAAAAGAACCTAAACGGACGTCGTATTTTGCAACATAACACATATAGAGATTAAAATTGGTGTTGTATCCACTGTGTTGATGAATGGAAACCTGGTTTTAAAACGGTGCCGAACATTTGTGTTTCTAAAGCACGGTGGTGCGTGGATTGAATGAGCAGAGCGAGCGATTCCAACGTAAAGTAAACCTTTTTCAATGTGTCTCGCTTTGTTCTATCAAGCTTTCATCTCTCACCTTCGTAGGAGATTACTTCTGGAGGAGACGTCGTCCAGACGTGCAAACAACCATATCGTTTGTTTCGAATGATTATGATGAAATGCAGGCACGTTTACTAATGTGATGAATGACCTGTGAGCAATAATTTGCAATTAGTTTATGTTGAAATAACCACTACATGATTTAGTGATGCTCCTGGAATCAAAGAACTTATTGGAAGCGTGAATCGACGCACACGTAGCTCTCGGATGGCCAGACTGTTGGAATGATTTATGGTTAATATTTGTTTATGCAGTGAAGCCTTACGAAAAATGCGTACAGCACTCTGGCCATTTGCCTGATCGTTTCAGACGTGGAATGTCTGTCAGCAGCACAAGAGTTGCAGTATGAAAGCAACTCGAACGTAGCAAGTGCAGGCATGCTTAGGAATGTGACGTAATTTGCATGTCGCGCTGCCCATATCATCTCAGCCGTGGGTTAAAAATTGATAACCAATCGGTTAAAAACTATAACTGACTTATATCACTTGGGACGTCAAGCTAACTCGTATTTAATTAAAACGTGATTGTGTTTTGGGAAAATTGCTTCAAGAAAACGTTGATCATAAGTATCCTCGATATGAATGAAGGTCCTACTATTAAAGTTTGAGGAGGGGAAATGTGTGAGAGACGACGAGTAAAACTTTGTGGAGGGAGGTTGGGTGGGAGTTAGACAAGTGTCTGTTGGCAAGCTGAGTTTGGTTTTCGCTGGAACCTCACTCATGCTCATCGAAGCCTTTATCGTGTTTGGAGCGAATAATTCGACATTTGAGACAGCAGGGATACAGTGACATTGCTAGGACATTCTGAGAAGGTACGTAATTTATTTTGTGCGTTTGTAGTTTGAGAATTGTTTAAAAAATACGGTAATAGGGAATCGGTATGAATGAAGGTCATTCCATTTCAGTTTGTGGAGGGAGGGAGTAGGAGGGTGGGGAGATAACGCGAGTGAACAAGCCTAGATATGGACCAGTTATGTGAGAGTTTGCAGGGATCGGATTTCATTCATTTTGGTAATTCGTTTTGTACGTTTTTATTGCGTTACGTTTTTTTACACGCTGTATTTGGTTGTTGGTGTGTGCGTTCCCGGTCGTGTGATCCAGAAGTGTCATAAGTATGGGTTATCAGCAAAAGTGTGGGTTATCGGCAAAAGTGTTGGGTAACTTGATAACCAACACTATTTACGATGACACACGCTTCTGGTGTTGGTTAACGAGATTTAACCTACGAAAATTTAGCGTGACGTTGATGTACCATGACGTCACACCCGTGGTTTAAAATCAGTTACCAAAAGAACTGATATCTACACAAAAGTCAACAGCGAAAATGTTGTAAAGTCCAGAAGTAAAGCTTCAGCATGGTTACAACCAAAAATGTAAAGAATCCCGAACTTCATGAATAACAAAAAAATCACGTTATGCCCAGCTACTAAAAAGTCAGGATATCTAGACCAAAAACAATAAATGGTAAGCAAAAAACCCGCCAAGTTTCAGCCATTGAAAGTCTGTGATTTTAAACACAAGCCAAGTATCCACTGATCAGCCATACAACGCAACTTTAAAACTTGACGCATTGCAAGCCTTTCGTTTGGAAGACCCAAGATGCACAACCAGCATCAAAATAGGCGTTAGTTCAGTGATGTTGTTCTTGATGCTGAGTCATTGTTGTTTCGCACACACGAAGCGAAATAACAACATCAAAGTTGAAACGATCAATCGGTCACTCCGGCGATCAATCTGCTCTTGGTTATGAAAAACTATTTACGAGGAGCAAAACTCAGGAGCAAATCGCGCAGGTTCCAATTTTCGTAACGTCAGGAAGAGTTCACATATAAGACTCCGTTATAAACCACACTAAAAGCTATAGTTTACAGTACAGCACGTTAGTCTATAATACTTCAACAAAACGCCGCTATCTGATTTGTAAAACATTATTGTAAATTGATTCAAACAAAAGATATTGTACCAATAAATCTTTAACATTATTTCGATAAAATTCCCTGTATATGTATTTATTCGAAAAAATAAGATATAGCCGAACTATTCAAGTAAAAAAAAAGGCTTGCAATGCGCCAAGTTTAAAAGTTGCATCGTACATCTGATGAGTGGAAACTTGTCTTGTTTTTGGTATCACAGACTTTCAATGCCTGAAACTTAGCTGTTTTTTGCTTAAAATTTATTGTTTTCATTTTTTTTTCATTTTATTTACAGAGCGTAACGGCCTAATACACCATGAGCTCCCTCTAAAAACTACTTAAAACTACCTATAGTTACAACCTGTCTATACATTACATACAGCGGCTGGCCAGCCGGGAAACAAGGGAACACGAGTGACCCTGGATCCTAAGTAAATTGCTGCGTCGCCCTACAAAAACCTTAGGTCCTGTGCAGAGGACCAATACCAAACGAGGAGTGTGGCGAAACACCAAGGGCCTTATGCAGTGGGTCAACCCCAGCGTCAACCACAAAACGGCGCTGAGCCGTCCATCGGGGCACTCAAAAAGAAAATGACGCACTGTCTCGTCACCAACACCATATACGCAGAGTGTGGAGCGAGACCACCCTAGCCAAAACAAATGTGCCCTGAGCTGAATATGCCCTGTACGGAGCCTGGAAAGCAAACTGGCATCCTGGCGAGCGAGGCCATTAAGAGGGTCTGGACACACTGTGGTTGGATGCAACGCAAAAAAAAAGCGACCCAACTCACTCACAGACCACGCCGCTGCCCACTCCCTCCAACAACTCCCTCCACCACCAGCTGCAAGTTCCCTAGGACCAAGGGCAAGCTGGACCTCGGCTGAGCTATCAACAGAACCCTGCCTAGCGAGGCTGTCTGCCAACTCGTTACCGAAACTGCCCGAGTGACCCTTAACCCACACAATGTAGACAGACTTGCCACACTGGTACTGCGAGAACAGCTTCAACCCTATCTCAAATGCAACAGGATGGGAGCATTGCAGAGATTGGAAACAGCGACGCAAGAATCCAAGACCAGCCAGCGAGTCAGTCACGACACAATATTCCGGTACCTGTAAGTCAGAACAAATGTCGAGGGCCACGGAGTTGGCAGCGAGCTCCCCAACGAAAGCCGAGGGCAGAGGGTCGAGGGAGAAACGATATTCCAGGTGCCAACTTGGAACACACACCCCAATCCTCCCCTCCCCTGGGCCGCAAAAAACGACGCATCGCAAAACACCTGCACCCCAGACCACCATGCCCCAACACCCTCCGCTCGCAGAGAAGCCAGCGGGGCAGGGCACCAAAGCCATGGGGCCATCGGGTGTATGAAAGTCGGAGGGGGAAAGCCAATCAAATCCCTGTGCAAGAGCAGCGACACCCCCTGTCCGGGGCACCCAGCAAATTTCGGGCCCTTCCGGGCGGAGACATGTAATCCACCAAGATACGCCCTAATGGATCCAACGTGCCCCTCCCAATCGCCCGCAGGCAAACTCTAACCAGCAATTCCTTTCCCCGGAAGGCAACTGGGACTTCACCAGCTTCCACATGCAACGCCAGCACCGGGGTGGATGGGAGGCAGCCTGTGACAACCCGCAGGGCCTGATTAAAGGCAACCTGCACTGCTGTAATAGCCTGTCCAGAACTTGCCAGAACAGGGATATGGTAATCCGCAGCACGTGAGTTCGAGCCGTGATACTCTGCCTCACTGCAGCCACATCATGAGTCCACATCAGCTGCGGGTCCAGCCAAAACCCAAGGTACCATACCTTGGGCTTAGCCACCACGCGACCCATTCACCACAGTGGAGCTATCCCAGGCTTGCCCCCACCGAAAAATCATCAGCTCGGTCTTTGCACTGGCTAACTGAAGGCCCCTATCTGCCAGAGTGCAAGAACCCTTAGCGATCGCAGCCTCCAGTGATGTCAGAACAACAGGCAGTTCCTTCCCTGCAAGCCACACAGCCACATCATCTGCTTAGGCAACCACGTTGACCGTAGAGTTCATCTGAATAAGGACAGCATTAATCGCCACTGCAAACAAGGCTGGGCTTAGACAACTACCTTGGGGAAGGCCATGGTCAGTGGAACGCACACTAGACCAGGCACCCCCAGCCTTAGTAGCAAAGCACCGCTTACCTAGCAGAGCCAAAACCACAGCGGCTAGCTTTCTACCTACCCCCAACGTCTGCAGGGAGTACCTCACCCACGATATGTCAACCATATCGTAGGCGGCCTTAATATCTAAGAAGACCGCGACCACGAAGCAGTCATCAACCCATGCCTTCCGAATGCAGACTCAGGTACAGCACAGCGTCCTGCGCTCCCCGGTTTTTACGAAACCCAAACTGTGCACCGAATAGCCCACCCGACCCCTCGATCTGCCACACAAGCCTATTTACCAGAATTCTTTCATAGACTTTACGCACGCATGAGAGGAGCGCAATTGGTCGATAATTCGAGACGGCAGACCGAACTTTACCCTACCAAGCACAGGAGTAAGGACTGAAAAGAGCCAAGAATCTGGCACTGCGGCCCCGTCAAACCTTATCTGGAAAAAGTCCGGCAGGGACTGGTGACCAACCCGATCCAGGCCCTGGAGATCTTCGTAGGTGACCCCATCGATGCCCGCGGCACTCCCTAACCGACAGGAGGCCAATGCCGCAGTAAGCTCCTGCAAAACCAGTAGCTGACGAGCCGCATTGGCCTCATCCCACACAAAATCCTTTTGTGGCGGTGGTGGGCCCTTGGGAGCCCCATAAACCTCTGCCAAATTTGCGTTGAATGCCTCCGCCATACTGGGGCCCCTAAGAACCTCGTTCGACTGTCTAAACACCCAAACAACAGTAGCACGGACGTCAAAAGGGCAGACAAGGGCCAACACCCACGACAGCGGACACCTGACCACAAAGTCTAGCCCCAAATGCTAACCTTTCCTTACGGAGAAGAAAGCGAGTCTCTTGGGCAATCCCAGCATACTCAAACCACTGCTGGTCAGTTTGACAATGACGGAAGCACTGCCAAGCACGTCGCCGATCACGGACAGCAACCACACAAACCTGGGTACACCAAACCACATCACGAGCCCGTCTAATCAGCTTGCCTCGGTTGCACCGACGACCATGCCGTCCACGAACCCACCTCTCAAGCTATGGGGCGAAATCGCCCGAACTAACATCTGGTGGAGACTGAGGCACGACACTGTCAAGACAGCCACGACCCCCACCGTTCCAGGTCAATGCTACTGGGAAGTGGTCACTGCCCCGCAAATCCGACGAGACCTCAAACAAAAACCGAGTGGCCAACTAATTCGAACATAAAAACATGTCCAAGACGGACTCCTGAACCCGACCCCCATACCTCCTTACAAACGCTGGTGTACCGTTTTGTACGACAGAAAGGCCGAAACCATCCAGGGAGTCAGCAATCGCGTGCCCCCGAGCATCGCAACGGTCACTGCCCCAAAGCTAATGATGCGCATTGACGTCCCCCCAAGAACCAAAGGCTGGGGAAGCGACCCCACCCACCCATCCCACTCCAAGACAGTGACCCTCCCAGTAATATGAACAACACCAATGGTCAACCACCCAGCACCCCACCACACTCGAAAAACGCAAGCATCAACACCCCTGCACACTGGAAAGGAGGGGGTGCAAAAGGGGATCCAGTTTCTAATGAGCACCCTCACCCCTGAGCCACCGGGACCAGCAAGACACAGAAACCCCAACTGACTAGGGTCACACCCAACCAGCAGCCTTGTTTCAAGCAAACCCAAAATTTCAACCTTAGTTACCAAACTGTCTAACTCCTCTCTCTTGTTCCCCACACCCCGCACGTTCCAGGTACAGATAGTGAATGAAATAAGAAATCAATCCAAACCACAAGTCACTATGGAGACACCTGAACCACAAGCATCTCGTTTTCCCCATCCTGGGAGCAAACACCACTATACCCCCGAGATGAGACAGACTCCTCACCCCCACCTAACACCTCCTTTAACACAGCAACATCATCCGACCACAAATATACATTGTCACACACACACTATCACCCCCATCGCTACTCTCAACTTCATCTCTGTTGGAAACACACCCGTCAACTGCCACACCCGGCCACTGATGCGTTACGTCACTGGCATTTCCATCACCACATCCAGTAGCGTCACCACCGATGTTAGGCACACCGGCAGAATTATCCTCCAGAAAACCAACCGCACCAGGAATAACGCCACCTATAATGACACCACCACCAGAATTGACACCACCACCAGCATTGACTCTACCACCAGCAATGCCACCACTGGAATCGACACCACCCACACCAACAATATCAAAGCCACCACTGGCTGAAACAACACAAGGCGGGCACACATCCAAAAGACCAACAGAAACCTGCGCACCAATCTCCATATTGCCACTCTCTCCATCCACACCATCACCAGCCAGGGGTGAGAAACGGTTCTCCACCACAGCCGCTTATTCGGCAGTGGCACATCCTGGCACATCCTGGCACATCCTCCACGTACACCGAGTCTCGCAACTTCAAGGTACAACATTTAGTCCCCGTACGGCAATGATGCATGCCCTCATCACGTGCAGTTCATGCCGCAAACCAACCACTTCTCCATACCCAGCCAAAGCCCTCACTATGGCTGCGTCTGGCACTTCCAACGGGAGCCAGTGTAACTGGAACTTGAGTGCCCTGTCCTGAAGGTCATACACAACCGCCGAATGGCCACGCACTATGAGACGCCCCTCCCTCTTAACAAGCATCTTTGCCTCCCGATCTGCAAACTGGACTTGAAAAGCATTGTTTGCTTTCAACCTACATAAGCCAGTTATCCGCCGCAGCTCCACTACCTTGACCAATGCATCTTGCATATCTTGTAGCAGGTACAAGCCACCTGCCTGGGGTGCTACGACAACCAACGAGCTTTCCATAGGAATGTTAGCCAAACCCCCTTTGTATAAACGCTGTAGCCAGGCAAGGTCACGTGGCACATCCTGGTCATTGTCTTGGCCGCCCCTGTGTGGTCCAACTGTAGTCACATCCTTTTCTACTACTTGACGCCTGAGCGAGGTCACCACGTCCACAAAGCCCTGTGGGCTGGGGGTAGAATAAGCCCACCGTACCCCTGCGTGTCGTAGGAGGCGACTAAAAGGGAACCCAAGATCACGGTTTGCTAGTGTGCCAAGGGTCTGCGTGGCGGAGGGTTTTTAGTCCGTCTTGAACACTAGCAACCTCAACACTACGGTTTGCGAGTGCGCCTACGGTGTGTATGGCGGGCAGGTTTAACACCCGTCGCAAGCACTAGTCCGAAAGAGGTGAAGGGACATCCAGACAAACCGGGCCCGGGGTGGCTGCTTAGAGGATGTTTGGCGGTTTGAATCCCCTTTTGGGTTTGATTCCGATTTGCCCATTCTGGCCACTGGGCTTTTCATCCTCGTCCCCCAGCATGTTGACCGTGTGCTGCAACCTAGTAATCCGTGGAGGCGGAGATCTTGGCTTTCGGGCTTTGGCTCCTTATTCCGGAGGACGGGTGGCCTGGGCGAGCCGGCCTAAGGTCAATCGGCTATGACTTTTCGGGTCCTGTCGTTGTGGGGAGGCGGCTTGTGCTGTATCCATCTGCATCACGGACCCGAACTGTTTGGGTTATCGAGGGAGGTGGTGTGTACGGCTTCCTTGGTGGCCTCGCCTCTCGGCATGCTTAGGCTGCCACCTCACCGAGATAGACGGCGGTGTTAGCTTCCTGGTGCAGGGCCCTGGATATGCGGCTTCCGGCCCTGCATCACCCGAGTGCCGCGTGGGGTTTTTCTTTTCTGGGGGGGCGCACTGCCGCGACTTCTTTTTGCTCTCCATGGCAACTTCTTCTCCCCCCTCCCCCTCAAAACTTTCTTCCCCCCAAAATTCTTCCCCTCCTCGCCGCACTAGCAAGCGCCAGAGGAGGGAACCTGAGATGGTTGGGCCTGGTGCCCAGTTACCGGACATTGGTAAGGGTCGGGACCAAGTCCAGAAGTTCTTGGTGGTGACAGGCGAGGGCCGAGATGTTACACAACTCGGTCCTTTCGCTGTCCACAAAGCGCTAAAGGGGATCTGTGGTTCAGATCCGAAGAGTGTCTCTCGGCTCCGTGCTGGGGGATACCTTGTGGAGGTTGTGGACGATGCTCAGGCAAAGAGGCTTTTGAAGGCGAGTGCACTGGGGTTATGCCCGGTGCGTGTGGAGCCGCATCGTACCTTAAATAGCAGTAAGGGGGTCGTGACGTGCTTTGATTTGAGGGGTCTCAGTGATGATGTCATCCTGGACGAACTCAGGTCACAAGGCGTTACGGCTGTTAGGCGTTTGACGCGGAAAGGCGAGAATGGTGCCCAGCCAACTGACACCTTTTTCCTGACCTTTGATTTGCCGGTTGCACCGCAGCACATTACTGCCGGTTACCTGCGGTTGAAGGTCAGATGTTATGTTTCGAACCCAATGCGGTGTTACCGCTGTCAACGCTTTGGTCATACCAGCGGTTCGTGTAAGGCTAAGCCAACTTGTGTTAGCTGTGCTCAGGCAGCCCATGAGGGCACTGATTGTGCTGCCCCGGCGCGCTGCGTCAACTGCGGTGGTCAGCACCAGGCCTCTTCACGGGACTGCCATGTTTATGTTGAGGAACGTCGTGTTCAGGAATTGAAGGTTAAGGACGGGCTTTCCTACTTAGAGGCCCGGAAGAAAGCCAAACTATCGGCGTCGACGCTAACACGTTCTTTTGCCCAGGTGTGTAGTGCGTCATTGCCTGGCCCAGTTAGTGAGTCTGCTGATTTGGCGGATTTGCGCGCTGAGCTCAGGTCTTTGACGAGGACGGTGGGCATGCTTGTTACTTTGTTGACCCAGCAACATCCATCTTTGCAGGGTCTTTTGGGTCCTTCAGACCCGGTTGCTGCCGTGCCGTCGACTTCTGCCCAGCCTGCACATGCTTCTGCTTCTGCTCCTGTTACTGTTCCTGTTCCTGATGCTCTAACTGTTCCCAGGCAGGTGAAGGCTTCGGCTAAGCCTCCGCCTGCCCGGAGTGCGCCTCAGAAGCCGTCGAAGAAGAAGGCTTCTGCCGGTAAAGCCTCAACTCCGCCTGTGAAGACGTCTCCACCGGGAGAGACGGTGAAACGGTCGTTGAACGGCCAGCTTGCTGAGGGGTCCATTGCGTCCCCTCAACATTGTGATACTACTCTGCCCATGGAGCAGGAAGAGATTTCCTGTTCTAATTCTCCGGGACTTTTTCCTCCTTCCGAGGACAACTTTGTTCTGACCCTCACTCCATCTTTTGATTCGGGTGAGGATTCAGATGTTTTAGGATCGCCCAGAGGAGGAGTTGAGGAGGATGGTCTTGTCTTAAGCCCGTCCTAATGCCTGCGCATACCATCGTTCAGTGGAACTGTCAAAGTTATCAGACCCATGCGGAAGAGCTGCGGCTGCTTTTGTCGCATTGGCGACCTCTGTGCTGCTGCCTTCAGGAAACTTGCTTTAAGGCGTCGGATAATCCGGTTGTTAGGGGTTACTCTGTCTACCGTCTGGATGCAGACCCTGTGCCACGTGCACATGGTGGTGTTGCAGTGCTGGTTCAACACTCTCAGCCGCATGCCAGTGTGCCTCTGCACACTAGATTTCAGGCGGTAGCAGTTCGAGTTTCTTTCCAATTGGATATTACTGTCTGTTCGCTTTATTTGCCACCGGATGAGGTCTTTGGGGTTGGTGACCTGGAGGACCTGGTTCGACAGCTTCCTGCCCCGTTCCTCTTGCTGGGCGACTTTAACAGCCACCATGTCCAGTGGGGAGGACCTAATACTGACAACAAGGGAAGGGTCCTTGAGGAGTGGATGCGGAGGGGGTCCATTTGCATCCTGAACGATGGAGCCATGACACACTGTAACTTGGCAACGGGCAATTGGTCAGCGGTGGACTTAGCCTTTTGCTCGCTGGCCATCCTAGTTCACTTCACTTGGGCTGTCACTGCCGATCTGCAATGAAGCGATCACCTCCCCATTGTGTTGTCCACACCACAAGGGGGTTCTGTGGCTTCCAGGCCAGCCCGGTGGGCGCTTAAGCGTGCTGAATGGTCAGCCTTTGCTGAGGCTGCTGTGTTTCAGCGTGCGGTTGAGGACTTTTCTGATGTGGATGAACTTTCCACTCATTTCACTGATGTGGTCCTTGCTGCTGCTCATGCTACTATCCCGCGTACGTCCACACAGCCGCGGCGGGTTCCTGTTCCGTGGTGGACGCCTGCTTGCGGGCAGGCCATTCAGGCCCGCCGGCGAGCGTTGCGTGCATTCACGGTCAGCCCGACTACTGGCAACTTTGTAGCGTTTAAGCGCTGTCGTGCCCGTGCCAGGTATGTCATCCGTGAGGCTAGACGTGCTTCGTGGGCAGCTTATGTTTCGTCGATCACGCGCTCCACGCCTTCTCAGCAGGTGTGGCGGAAGGTGCGCCAGATTTCGGGGAGGAGCGTGCCTTCCCCGGTTTCACAGCTGAAGGTGGTGAATACCGTGATCTCTTCTGTGCCAGATATCGCCAATTGTCTTGCGTCTGCATTTGCGCGGGTCTCGGGTGATGACCATTATGATCCTGGTTTCCTCGGGATTAAGCGTAGAGAAGAGGCTTGCTTTCTTGACTTTCGCTCCGATGGGCTAGAGGAGTACAATTTACCGCTTACCTGGCAGGAATTTGTTTCAGCTTTGTCCAAGTCGCATGACTCCGCCCCGGGGCCTGATGATATTCACTATCAACTGTTGAAACATCTGCCTCTTGCATCCCAGCAGTTCTTGCTGGGGATGTTCAACCGTGTGTGGGCAGAGGGCTCTCTTCCAGCAGCATGGAAGACAGCAGTGGTCATCCCGATTGTAAAACCGGGCAAAGACCCTACTTCTCCTTCCAGTTATCGCCCAAACGCTCTGACTAGCTGTGTCTGTAAACTTATGGAACGGATGGTCAGTGAGCGGTTGGTGTGGGTGTTGGAATCACGGGGATTCTTATCTGTGTCCCAGTGTGGCTTTCGACGGTTTCGGTCAACTATCGATCATCTAGTTGCCCTTGAATCAGATGTGAGGGAGGCTTTTCGCCTGCGTCATCATCTGGTTCAGGTTTTCTTTGACTTGGAGAAGGCGTATGATACGACGTGGCGTTATGGGATTCTCCGTAATCTCTATAACTATGGCTTGAGGGGACAGATGCCACTGTTGCTTTCTGCTTACCTCTCAGGCCGTTCTTTTCGCGTTCGTGTCGGGGCGACTCTTTCCCGCCCGTTTGTCTTGGAGAATGGTGTGCCTCAAGGTGGTGTTCTTAGTGTCGTCTTGTTTGCTATAGGGATCAACCCCATTGCTCAGCAAGCTGCTGTTCCCCAGTCATTGTTTGTCGATGACTTCGGCCTGCGCTTTCGGGCAGCTCGCATGCAGACCTGCGAGCGGCAGCTACAGCTGGCAATTAACAAAGTCCAGACCTGGGCGGTAAGTAATGGTTTCCGGTTTTCTCCGGACAAGACTGTGTGCATCCACTTTTGCCGCCA
>JAHWFP010152734.1:6679-34454 GCA_023313725.1 Lithobius niger | reverse complement strand
ATGATAAGTACTAAAAACAAAAGCATCCCCAAAATGGGAATTGTCACCATTTAAAAATGAATAATAAAAAAAATAAAAAATAAAAAATAAAAAAAATAAAACAATTTCTTGCACTATCAGCAGGTCAGGCAAGGACCGTGGGTCACTAACAGGCAGCCAAAGTTTAATGGGGTGGGAACAGACATAAAAAGCGCGTAATTATGCAAGATTACATATTTAACTCGGAGGATAAGACCGACGCATAAAAATCTCTAGATTAAACGAGCTGAGGCGGCTTCGGAACGTATGAATTGTGGGCGAGGTGACAATTTCGTCTGGTAAAGAATTCCAAATTTTGACCACACGCAACGCGAAAAAGCTACATCTGCATTCTAAATGTGATGTTTGCACCGTAAGCTTCAGGGAATTACCTCTAGTCCTATTTGACTCCGACAGGTCAAAAAGAGGCATATCTCCCCAACTACACCATGAATAATTTGGTAAGTAAGAATAAGATCAATTTTGATTCTCCGTAGTTCGAGTGGTTCAAGTTTAAGGGTCTGCAGACGTCTTCCATATGAGAGGTTGCACAATCCAGGCAATGCCTTGGTAAACCGTCCCTGGACTGCCTCTACCGCATCAATGTCATGAAGCAAATAAGGGGACCAAACGGGGCTAGCGTACTCCAAAATTGGTCTGACATAGACCTTGAATGCCCGAACTTTGATGTCGCGGTCACCAGAAGAAAAGCATCTGTTAACCAGAGCTATGCGCGCATACGCAGAGGCAGTGATTTTGCGACAGTGCAAGCTGAACTTAAGTCCATCACAAAACCAGACCCCAAGATCTTTGGTTGAGCTAAGTGAAGGAAGAGGGCTATTATCAAGATAATACGGTGTACCTGAATTTGAATTTCCAATATGCATAATTTGACATTTGGTTAAAGAAATTGGCAGTTGCCACTTAGCCGACCAACTGGAAACATAGTCAATCTCAAGGGCCAGCAATGCACCATCATCAATGTCAATAACTGCCTTATCGATCTTAAGATCGTCTGCAAACTTTGAATTATAGACAGTTGAAGGATTACAAGATAAGTCGTTTAAGTAGACCACAAACAACAATGGGCCCAAAACGGAGCCCTGTGGTACTCTGCTAATGAGATTCAAGGATGGTGAAAAGGAATCACCGACCAATACACACTGAGATCTGTTGTTAATAAATGCAGAAATTCATTTCAAAAGCTTTCCTCCGAAGCCTAGATTTTCAAGCTTAAAAAACAGCTTGGAAAGTGTAACTGACTCAAAAGCCTTTTTAAAATCAAAGTACACAACATCAGTCGGGATTCCCACGTCCAGGGCTATCGTCCACCGATCGAGACACATTAAAAGTTGGTGAGTTGTAGAGCGGCCAGGCATAAAGCCAAATTGATCGTTACCAATTAAGTTATTAGATTTGATCACAGACATCATAAGGTCACGGATGATTGACTCCATGATTTTGCACGGAATAACCGTTAGTGCAATTGGTCGATAATTGCCAGGATCCGCGGCGTCACCCTTTTTGAAGATTGGTATAACTACCGCCGTCTTCCAAAGTATTGGTAATTTACTCTCGGCAAAAGACAGATTGAACAAAGTTGCCAGTGGAAAACTAACTTCCCTACAAATTTGCTTGTAAAAGAATGCCGAGAACCCATCTGGTCCTACAGAATGACTCGATTTGAGCTTATTGATCACATGTGAGACAGAACTGGCAGTGAAAGATATGTTGTTGTTAATACTGAAAGAAGAAACTAATTCTGAGTCAAACAGTGGGTTAACACTGGCATCGTCGACCACCCATTGGAGACAAACAGTGCGTTCAGGATTTTTGCCTTAGCACCATTGTCTGTTATGAAATTGCCACCAGATTTAAGTGGAGGGAAGGTTCTTGATGTAGCATTCTTTTCCCGATAGATTCTAAACAAGGCTGAAAGTGTTCCCTCAGAAAGGATCGCGGAATCACGAGAACGGTGCCATTTAGCTGCCTCGGCCGAGTATAAAATTCGGCACTCGTTGTACCGACTCAAAAGTTCTGCCGAAGGTTGACGTTTGTATCTGTGCCAAATATTTAGCTTCTTGCATTTCAGCTTTGAAAGACTCTTTGGTAGTCGAGGACCGTGATGGTGGCAATGTGGTTTTGCTGATCGACATTTTTTTACCTCCTCTTGGAGTGTGGCGTAGAAGACATCCCAAGCACGATCAATGTTGAGATTACTTGAAACCAAAAGTTTATGCCAGTTTATATTGACAATATTTTCCCTCAAACGATTAAAATCAATTTTGCCCATTACCGGCTGCCTGTTAGTGCAGTGGGAAGTATTGCAGTGCAAATTAAAAGAGACCATACAATGGTCGCTTGTGCCGAAGTGGTCAATTACTTTGGTATCATAAATGAGGCGATCACAGTCAGTAAAAAGTAGATCCAAAATATTGTCTCCACGTGTTGGTTCTTCGACAAGTTGACGGAGACCCAGTGAGGTGACGTTGTCAAGGAAGATGCGATGAACCCGTTTGGAGGAACTATGTAGCTTCCAGTTAATTGAAGAGAGGTTAAAATCACCCAGTACAATGTTTGAGTGCGACATATTCATAGATAATGTAATGAACGAATTTAGATTAATTACATGCTGTTCCACGCGACTGTCGAGTAGGTAACAGAAAATGAAGTTAATTTTAAAATCTGAGATTAGTAAGCAAATAGCCTCGACATCATCAGCTTGGTTGGTCAGGGCGACATTAAGCTGTTTCCGAAAAACTACAAGTAAGCCACCCCCACGTGAGCCACGGTCCAAGCGAATTACATCAAATGGAAAGGGACCTGTAATCATTGCATTTGTAACACTCGGATTAAGCCATGTTTCAACTAAAAAACTTAGTTTTCCCTCTTGCAAAATTACTCCGGCCAAGCCCATTGAATCCTCTCCAGGGTCGACAGGCACGAAAATTACCTCTCGACTTTTCTTGATGCTGCGCTTGATTTAGGTTAGGTTGAGCAGGTAGGCGTTGATTATTGTCTGAACTACACGTAGTAGCTTTATGTCCAATTCCTTGGCAACGCCAGCAGACTGTACTGGAAACGGCTTGTCCAGGACGTACGGGCCTTGCCAGGTTCGCTTGTGATTCTGCAAAAGTACGGGGATTAGTAAACACTTGATTTTTACTCTCGTACAAAATCAGCAAATGTTCCAAGTCAGCAGATTTTAATTTTTCACCCTTTTTTAGCGGTGCTAGGAAACTTGTTATCAGGGTATCAAACGAATTAGGCAAACCTAATATTATGTAGCATGCTTGTTCCTCGTCATCAAGTACTCGTCCAGTATCGCTGATCTGCTGAAAAATAGTGCCTAACGTGCCCAAATATTCAGCCACACTCATGGATTCCGTTTTTCTTAAGTTATGCAACTTCCTACGTAATGCAATATAGTTTAGCACATTTGACGGTTCGTACCTTGCCTTTAAATGGTCTCAGATGCCCTTTGCAGTATCCAGTGTTTTCGGAATTCGAATTACCTTAACATCTACGGATAACATCAGTAAACCGATGGCTTTTTCATTGGCGGCTTCCCATTTTAACAAATCTGCCGCAACGGTTGGTTTTTCCTTGCCTGTCATTAACAGCTCCCACGATCCTTGATGTCGCATTAACGCTTCAACTCTTGCTGACCAAGATCCGTAATTGTTGTCATCTAAAAGCTGTAAATATTGAATATTCATCGCCATCTTGCTGACGTCACACATTGCCATATTGTTAACTCTTGATCAAAACCCTTTTGCTTTCTTATCTTCGAAATCCTTTTAAAATTATACGGAAATAGCTTTTTACCTTTTTATGTGCTGTTACGGTTCAGCATGACTCCCTCTAAGTTTGCTGCCGTGTTTTCTGGCTGTTGCCGGTGAAAAAATCTTCTCCTTGAAGCTGGCTCTTCTTTTTTCACTCCTTGGTAACGTCCGCTTTCGTATTTTCAGTCTTGCCAAACTCGGTGAAGGTGAAATCCTCGATGAGCAGCATACGAGATTTTCAAGAAACAAAAAAATAAATAAATTTCAAATAGTTAGTCTTTAAAACTTTAATCCCATTTTGGGCCTTTTCTTTTGAAATTTGAAAAACTGACAGTTTGGGGCATATTTTGGCTTGAATTTCTAAATTTGAGTAAGCTCGGTTTTATTTTGAAAACATTTTTCCGACGCTCTGGCTACCAATTGATAGAGGCCGTAGAAGGGGATCGTGAATGCTTACCCATTGCCCTAAAAAGTAATTGTGAGACATTACCAAAGTAAAGACGGGATTTATTCCCGTTTCAGGAACACAAAACGTTAAGGGTTACATTACTTACATTCTAATTATTTAGGTCTAAGTTAGGCCAACCTTCTCGGTCGGCAGCTAGTGAGGAAGTAACTTCCAGACGGAAAAACGTCACTTCCCTAGCAACAGGTTCAAAGTTCTGGTTGTGAACATCTGCCCATGTGAAGATGTTTTCACATCCTGACACTGAACTATTGGCCACTGCTGGCTGCTACCACAGTGGGCCTTAAGAGTGCTCTTTTGTCTCCAACACAATGACACCACTGGAATTGACACCATCCACATCAACACTATTAAAGCCACCACGGGCTGGAACAACACAAGGCGGGCACACATCCAAAACACTGACGGAAACCGGCGCACCAATCTCCATATTGCCACTCTCTCCATCCACACCATCACCAACCAGGGGGTGAAAAACGGTTCTCCACCACAGCCGCTTGTTTCGGGAGTGGCGGAGAACTGGCCATCGCAGAACGAGACGCAGAAGCCTTCCGTCTTCGGGACCTACGCTGAGTCGCCCAAACACTGGTAGTGTCAGCAGCCGCCACTGGGGCACTAGGTGGAGGGTCAGCTACCCCAAAGGAAGACACAACTGGAGACACAACAGGAGACTCCACAACTGGAGGCACAACAGGGGACGCCACAACAGTAGACACCACAGGACGGGGGGCATGCAGGTACTGCGAGGTGTACACAAAGTGCATTCCGAGGAAGGGCCGTTCTGCAGACACCACAGTAGACAGATGGACAAGAACGCCTCACGTGACCTGACTGGTGACACTTAAAGCACCTGGGTGGCCTGTCTGCCACAGCCATATATGCACCAATTCCTAGAACCCCTACCACGTCTGGCACAAACTCCACGTACACAGAGTCTCGCAACTTCAAGGTACCACATCTAGTCCCCGTGCGACAATGATGCATGCCCTCCATCACGTGAAGTTCATGCCGCAAACCAACCACTTCTCCATACCCAGCCAGAGCCTTCACTATGGCTGCGTCTGGCACGTCTAACGGGATCCAGTACAACCGGAACTTGAGTGCCCTGTCCTGAAGGTCATACACAACCGCCGAATGGCCACGCACCATGAGACGCCCCTCCCTCTTAACAACATCTTTGCCTCCCGATCCGCAAACTGGACTTGAAAAGCATTGTTTGCTTTCAGCCAACATAAGCCAGTTATTCGCCGCAGCTCCACTATCTTGACCAATGCATCTCGCACATCTTGTAGCAGGTACAAGCCACCTGTCTGGGGTGCTAGGACAACCAATGAGCTTTCCATAGGAATGTTAGCCAAACCCCCTTTGTATAAACGCTGTAGCCAGGCAAGGTCACGCGGCACATCCTGGTCATGGTCTTGGCAGCCCCCGTTTGGTCCAACTGTACGCACATCCTTTTCCACTACTTGACCCCTGCGCAAGGTCACCACGTCCACAAAGGAGGCTCTATTTGGCACCTCCTCAGCAGAAAGTTTTCCTTCATTATTGACTGATAGTTATGATAAACACCATCTCGACCACTCCTCTCCGACCTTCACTGACGTTGCTTTCATTGTCCTTAGTCTCATTGTCAACACCAGCATTGTCACCAGCATTGTTGTTACCGGCATTGTTGTCACTAGTTTTGCCTTTATCAACAATCATCAACCCTAAGCCCTCTGCCCCGTCATCTTCTTTACTACTTACACCGTACAAATTGAGATCAATTTCATCCAGTCCAATATCGTCTTCTATTCTCCAGACTTCCCTGTATTTGAGACTCGACACAAGTCCCTTGTTAACCTCTTCCTGCGTCACCACTCCTGCTTACTGTCTGCTCACTGGGTGCGCCATGTTGCTTACGTTGTTTTTGGTTTAGATTCTACAAACGACAGAAAAAGCAACCTGTAGACCGACTTTAAGTGAGAAGTAAAATCACAACAGGGAAATGACACGGGGTAGCATGTGACGTAAATTGTTGTAGGGAACTGCTAAACATGGTGTATGTAAAAATGGGCACAACTAGTTTAAAATAAGTACTGTTTATCTTTTTCAATAAACGTTTCGTCGTTGCACAGAAAGAGAAATCAAGACGTGCTAGTGTGTCGCTGCCAAGTTATTGTTTCATTGTTGTTGTATTGTTGTTGCATAAAGGCGGCAAACGTAAGCATGTGTCTTTATCTGAAGCAAAAGTTTTATTAATAAACAAAAACGGAACGTTAAATGTTTAGAGTAAGGATCTAAAAGTCAAAACCTAGAAGGAACATGGACAAGCTTTGACAGTAAGGGTCTAGCTGTAAAATTTTGTCAGTAAGAGGCTGGAAAGCATTAGACCCTTACTACCCGGTGGTTAGATTAATTCTAGTCTCTTCGGACTGAACGTGTGTATGAACGGTTGTAGCAGGTTTTCTTTGTTCTTACAATATTGTTTTGGAACTTTAATAACACAATTTTCTTGTGAAGTTTGGCATTTTGTCTTTTGATGCTTTAGAATTTTTATTATATTTCGTAGATTTATGGTAGAGGATTACCATAATGCTGTCTGCTACGAATATGCTGGCATGTTACTAAATTGAAAAATAATTTTCAACGTAAAGCAAAGCAGGAAACGTATAACCATACTACCACTTGATCATCACATGGGTCATTGTAGGATGATTTCCAATTTTTCGTGAAAATGTATTTATTGTTGACCACCGGATAGTAAGGGTCTAATGCTTTCCAGCCTCTTACTGACAAAATTTTACAGCTAGACCCTGACTGTCAAAGCTTGTCCATGTTCCTTCTAGGTTTTGACTTTTAGATCCTTACTCTAAACATTTAACGTTCCGTTTTTGTTTATTAATTCGTGTTACTTTTAGAATTGCAGCTAAACTGTAAAACAGTGCAGTTGACGGTCAAAGCTGATAGTTTAACACAAGAGACCATAGGCTGACCCTTACTAATCTGGCCAAAAAGGGTCAAAGGATTTTAGCGAGCGTTAACCGCACCCGGTCATCTGCCCGACGAAGCCCTAAGGCCCTATGTCTGCAACACCCGGAATGGATTCTCAGGAGGTCACCCACCCAAGTACCAATCGAGGCCAATGCTGCTTAACTTCGGTGATCTGACGAGAACCGGTGTTTCCAGCACTGCAAGGCCGCAGACTAATCTGGCTATCGCCAATGGTAACAATAGCAACAAATCCTTTAATCTTCAGTCTATGTCTCGCAGCTGGCGTTTGCTAATTGGTATTGTTGCATAATAACAATGTTTAAAACAATGTAAAACAATCAATCTGGTGGTTTAGAGCTCCGTAACCCCTGAACCACTTGACCAATTAGAAAGGCCTCATGAAAAGGGCACATCTACAGAGCAATACCTGTAAAATGAGCTAAGAACCAGCTTTATTGGACAAATGGTTTGACCTGTAGAGAGGACAGACGAAAGTATCCCCAGAACAACAACAACAACAACAACAAGAAGTTGAACAAGAAGTTGTCTATTTGGCCCCTGTCTGCATCTCGGGTTTGGCTGGACCGAATTTCACAATTTTTGGATTGCAGGCAGGCCTTTACTAGTCAAGGCTAGACTCCAAATTTGGTTTAAATATGTTTACTTTTGACGGAGTTATACGCTCTCAAAGTTGAGAGTTTAACACAGAGGTCCTAGGTCGACCCTTACTAACACTGGCTATCGCCAGTGTTAATAGCCAACAACGAGTAGCTGGGTAAAATACTTGCATGCGATAAAAACGGCTGCAAATCAGTCATTACGTACCTATAATGTAGGGCACCAGTTTTGGTTCGTTGGACGACTCTTTGTAGGAAAAAATTGGTACCAAAGACGTTGATATTATGTTGGCTAGCTACCTAGCTGGTTAGTTAGCTGGCTACCTAACTAGTTAGTTAGCTGGCTAGCTAGCTACCCGTGGCCCGGAAGTCATGTTAATTTCCATAGACTTTAAGAAGCCAATTGTGAACGACTCAGAAGACCTTTTGAAATGGAAGTTGCTGTGAGCATTGGGCGACATTATTTCTACATACCTGTGGTGGTTTGGGAATGGAGGGTCCTTGGGTTAGTGAGATAACTGGCGCGTTGGGGGACTATGGATTGTTAAGTATTGTTTGTAACCCTAAAAGTATTGTTCGGTATTGTTAAAATCATTGTGTTGGCCGCTACCTCGTGTATTTGAAGGTGCATATTAAGCGCTGGTCGGTTTACACCAGCATATCTTGAATTGACGTACTGTAATGCCGCATATCAGCGTAGCGTAACTCCTCCATACTAACTAGTAAGTTAAATTGTTATTGCTAAAGAAAATTTGCCGTACCCATAAACAAATAGTCAACAAACAACAAACATGAGTATTATTTATCTGAATGTGGAGAATTAATACTTGGCTCCTTTTTGCGAGTTATTAGTAATTTTTAGTTTGCATCAAAGGAAATTATTCTACTAGAAAATAACAAAATAAGAAAACCAACAATCATGAAATTACTTACCACAACAACTGATGCCTAAACGAGAATCATTGCCGAAATTAACCAAGTGTAAAGCTTCAATAAAACCTGGCAACCAAAATGTTAAGAAACTACCAAATAACCCGCTGTCACGGTGTATATCTGGCTTGCGGAACTACTCCATACTAAATAAAAGCTGCATTGTTAGACATCAAGATGTGTCAGACACATCAAGAAACAACATTATACAATAAATACCAACTCGTTTGATGCTTAATGTAAGGTTGAACTGAACCGAAGTCAAAACAGGAAAGGAACACAAATAAACTATCCTATAAAGTTTCGTATACTGCAGTGTCGTTGTGCTGTTTAGTCCAGGTGAAACCTTACTGCAGCAGTAAAATGTTTTTAACATTTTATCTGAAATGTGCAATTTCTATAGAATTAATACTTGGCTCCATTCTGCTAGTAATTAGTTATTTCTAGTTTGCTTTTAAAGGAAGTATTTGACTTACAAAATCAAAACTCTATAAAATAACAAAAAAAATCACGTCAGGCGCACCTACCAAAAGTCCTGATATCTACACCAAAAACAACAAATTGTAAGCAAAAAACCCACCAAGTTTCAGCCATTGAACGTCTGTGATATCAAAAACGAGCCAAGATTTCACTCATCAACTTACACAACTTTGTAACTTGGTGCATTGCAAACCTTTCGTTTGGAAGACCCAAGAACACAACCAGCATCAAAATAAGCGCTAGTTTATTGTTGTTGTTCTTGTGTCTGTTTCATTATTGTTTCGCACACACGAAGCATCAATTAACAACATCAAAGCTGAAACCATCAACTGGTAACTCCGACGATCAATCTGCTCTCGGTTAAGAAAAACTATTTACGATCTGCAAAACTCAGTAGTAAATCGCAGAGGTTCCGATTTTCGTAACGTCAGGAAGGGTTGATAAATAATACTGCGTAATAATACTGCGTACTACTAAAAACTGTAGTTTACAGTACAACACGCTAGTCTGCAGTAGTTCAATTTTTTCATATTCATGTTGCTATTGGCCCCTTCTGGCTCAAAATTTTGAATGCCTGCATTAGCTTTGGTGTATTTCCTGCCTGCTGGAAAGTGGCCCGTGTTGTGCTCCTTCCTAACGTTGATGGTAAATTCCAACCTATTTGCCTTTTACCCACGATTAGCAAAGTCCTTGACAGACTGCGTTGTGATTGACTTGCCTTCTTCCTTGAAGGGAATAATTTGTTATCTGATCTTCTGTTTGGGTACCGGGAACCGAGAGATGCAATTCGTGCCATGCTGTCTTATCAAACCAGAGTTACTTCTTTACATGAACAGGGTCTTCATTGCCTTGCTGTCGCTCTTGATGCTTTTAACTATGCCTGGTACCCCATCATTTTGAGGACTCTTTGGAGGATGAAAATACCGACAATGTTTAAAATTTTGTTCGCAGCTTTTTAGACAATCGACAGGTCGTTTTGGGTTCTGTTACTAAATCCACGGAACTCGGATACCCCCAGGGTTCTTGTCTGGGACCAATTCTTTAGATCGTCATTATGGAGGACCTTTTGCAACCTATCAACTCTTACCCTAAAAGTGATACTGAAGCCCAAGCGCTGGCAGATGACACACCGATTTCGATTGGCGCACCATCTATCAAGAAAATCGAATCTACCTGGCTTCGCCTCGAGAAAGACCTTTTAGCTAGGGCCACTCAAAACAAGCTGGCCTTCAATCCAAGTAAAACTCATTCTATTTTCCATCGTGCAGCTTGGACTTTTAAGGGAAATAGTCAGGGTCGTAACTTCAGAAGTAATACTCGTCATGAAAAAGGCTCTGTCAACCTTTCACTTTCAGGGTAGGCGAATCTCTCCCAGTGATGCCATCAGATACCGTTGATCCAACTTTCTCATGGAGACCTCACATCATTGGCCTCAGGCGGAAGTTCTACCTGTCATGAGTAGATTGCGTATCGTTGTGTCTAAGACCTGGGGAATTCCACCTTCTGTTTTACGGATGATTTACCAGAGCTGCATTGTGCCCATGGTTATTTTTGGTGCCGAGATCTGGGGTAAAGTTGCTAAATATGTTAAGAATTCTCAATCTCTAGATTCTCTGGTCATACCACTTTTGTTGAGCATCGTCCATGCTTATTGTATGGCTCCTACTGATGCCTTGTTCGTTCTTGCCGAGTCATACCTTGTTCCATTCTTGCTCATTAGTGGCATGGTCATTTCAAGACGATTTACAAGCCCATTTTCGAAGGACCGATTTCTCCTGCTCAGTTCCCACATCCTGCCCTTCAAAGTATAGATCCTATTGAGCATTTTAAACCTGCTGATGATGACACGTGCCAAATTTTAACTCATGGTTCTCATATCAATGGACAAACTGAGGTAGCCTTTATCGTTTTCTTAAGTGGGAATGAAGTTTGCTGGAAGAATTTTCGACTAGAAGATTTGAACGCAGTTTTTCAGGCAGAGGTATATGCTATTACCACTGCTCTTCGGTACACTATTGACCATCTCACGAATCAAGAAGATGTCTCTATTTATAGCGACTTTCTCTCTGCTCTGACTGCTATTCTTGGACCAATTCCTACTAACACTCAAACTGCTGTAGCCCAGCTCCTTTTCAATGACCTCCTTTCTGCCAGGCCTATCAAACTCATTTGGGTCAAAGTTCATGCTGTCATTTGGGGTAATGAGGTGGCAGACCAAGCTGCCAAAGACGCAACCACTCTTGCGAATGCCGCTACCCGTGTCATACTCTAATTCTCTTAGTGCTACTTCTGCCCTGCACGCCTGGCAGACTAGATGGGAGAGCTCAACAAAGAGAAGGACTACTTTCAAGTTTGTGCCTAAAGCCAAGACTGAATTCTAACCGCATTCTTTCAAGACAGTACTGTATATTACTTCGCATGGCAATTTTGCTGACTAGCTTGTTCGATTTGGAAAGAGAAATGATCCCGGTTGTCGCTGTGGCTCACCAATTGAAGATATCCAGCAGGTTCTACTTGACTGTCCCCTTCCTTCTAGAGCATCCGCCAGGGCTAGTTTTCTCCGACGGGCTACTCCTCTTGGCTTTGCTTGGAACTATCTTCACGTCGCACTTGATGAGGAACTCAGGAAGGAGTTCTCTGTTTTTTGTAACAGTATTGTCGAGGACCCAAATTTCGCCAACAGCTATACTTTGTTTTTTCTTTGGTGCTTGTGCCTTTAACAACCAGGCACCATTTGTGTCTTAGGTCCCCACTGTGTCCATTTGGTGCGATGTTTTATTCTGTATATAGCTTTAATTTTAACTTTTATTAGACTTGATGTACCAGGCCGGTAGCCCAATAGGGGGGGGGGGCGTCACCTGAGCTTTTCTTTTTTAGTTGTTTTTAACCTCTTTGGCTTTTTTTTTTTGAAATTTGTTGGTGCACATTTAGTTTCCTTTTTTGTGATTTTTTCATGTTCCAATTCGATTCGTTGTTATGTGGTTTCCCATTGTGTTGGGCTGCTTTGTGCTTGTTGTCTTTTTTTCCCCTTTGATTTATGCCTGTTGCTCCCTGAGGCTTGGGTGCATCCACGGTGTTATGGCCTTGGGGCTGGGAACACGCCAAACAACAAAAAACAAACAAAAAATAACACATAACCATCATATGGAGTATGACTTTGCATTCCACTTTTAAAGGAATAAAGAGCTGCAAAATGAAAATTGATATTTTATCCTAAAACATGTAAAGTAGAAGGCAACAAGCCAAAATGACTGGCAATGGAAAATTGAACTTGACAAATTTGATAGCCTTCTTTGAAATATTTGCATTCAGATACACACAAAGTGATGTTAACGTAAAACGATGACCCTTGTTTTTGAAAAATTATTCACTAAAGAGGTTAAATGTGAAGTGGTGAAGAACTCCTCTGCTGACGCCTTCGACATATAAAAAATTGTAGTACTGTTTTAGTTGGTAAATGTTAATACATCTTTCTCATTTGTGTAGTTGACGAAATGGTATAGCTGTAGCTGCTGAAAAAAACATAATCTAGTTTTTTTTTGTTTCGTCTTTAGCAGATATCCAACAGTGCAACTTGAAACGATACGGGTCTTAGTTAAAAAAAAAACTTATGGTCGTCACCTCCCCGACTAATGCTGCAATAAAAACCTGTATAATTGCAATTCGAGTAAATATTAAAGAAGGACTAGGAGTAGTCAAATCAATGAGTCTCATAATGTCTCCCAAGAGTTTTAATACGCCCAAAGCTAAACTTGTCTTGAATTGGAGAAGAAAATTGAATGCCTAATTGTTCTGTGAGATCATGGTTATAGCCTGAAAGAGTGTTTAGGGATAGAAATATCGAGACCAAGTAAGAAAGTGGTACTGATGTAAATAGTGAGGTCCTATTAATTGTGTATGTATACCCTTTTATCGCCCATGTCAGTCACTTCTAAGGACCTATTTTAACAGCAAGATGGTGTACTAGGGCAAAGACCTAGTATCACGCTTTTGTTTTACTGAAATTTGTGTAGAGAGTAACCAACCATATTGGGGCTGGAAATTTATACATGGTGTGCTGCAAATAAATAAGTTCATTAGTGTGTGCATTTCCGTGTAAGCTTCTGTGGTTTAAGTCAACAGTCACTATAACAAGTAGCTGATTCATGAGGTACTAAATTGTAATTTGTTATTATAGTATGAGAACGTTTGAGGTAGATTATTATGCAGACGATATTGATGTGCACTTATGAGAATATCAGTTTGGCACTACTAGAGCTGGTGGATATTATTGATAATAAATTATTGATAACAAATTCCTTGGTCTGTTTCATTTATTACTGGTAATCTACTGCGTTTGTAATCTTGTGTAGAATGTGAGCTGGTGTTAATACTTTTTTGTATTATCAAATCAGAATCTGAACTCTGTGCTATTCTGTGAAATATTCCCAAAATAGCAACCTTCAATCTTCCATCGATTGCTGTGCACGAGCAATATACCGTTAACCCTTTAACGCCTAAACTAACTTTCAGGAGGTTTTTATGAGTATATGTACTTGGGTCAGTCCTCGGATCCGAACTAACATTCTCTTGGTTTAGTCTATGACTTTAATCCTATTCGCTGCACCATCTCGCATTACTCCGGGTCCTTGTGACCCCTCACAAAGCTTGTGTTGTGTGTCGGGAGTTATTGTATTTGTTGGTGGTGTTGGTGTTTTTATTTATTTGAAGGCAAGTTGCATGTTGGTATTGGGTATGTTCTGCGACGATAAAATATTAGTTCTGGGGCGAGAAGTAACTAGATTACACCCACTAAAACTAGATTTTTGGTAAGAGATTGTTATGAGTCTGGATTTGAACTAACTTGTGAAAGTTTGAAAGTTAGATTCGGTTAACTTAGTTTACTCATCAGTTCCTGAGAGACATACGGTCGGAAACCTTCTTGTGTTTGGTTGCCATAAGTTTTAATTTTACCAATATTTATTCATCTGCTGATCTACCATTGTTGACTTCACTTCGCAAATAATAGCGAATACTAAGAATACTAAGAATACGTTTACCATAAGTTTAAATTACCACTGAACATTACGTTATTACTTTAGCAACCCATCCATGCCGGAGCCTTTATAGGGGAATGTGGACTTTATCGTAACGAATAAATGGGAAATAAAGTTGTCAAGATTGAATAATTTTAGATGGTAGTCCGGTAGCTGTGGATGCCTTGCAGACTTGCCCTATCTTGAAACCCTGTTTTGAAACCAGATGGCCTCAACCCCTCTAGTTTAATTTATCATTCATCAAAATAACTTCGAGAGATGGGCCGTCCCGTAGGTCGTCTCTTATTATGCATAACGTCTATATTGTAGGGTAGTGTATGTTGTGTGAATCCTGTGTATTGTAATAACGGGTGTATTTAAAAAAAAGATGTAGGGTTTCTGTCGTTCATGTCTGTATTAATAAATAAAGCCAACTTTAGCGAAGTGGTAATCACTTTATGGCCAATTTCTTTGTGTTTTTTCTGGCATGCTGTTTTAAATTTAGAGAGCTATTTTTGTATCTTATTTAGAGTTTGTATTTTTAACGAACGCAAAAAAATGCCTTTGTGTAATTCTGTAACTTATTCTGTTTCTAATAACTCATATCTTTTGTACCGAACAAATTCACAGTATTTATAGATATTTTTTAAAACATTTCGTAAGTTTGTCGACGTTCTGCTTAAGTCCAAGTGATATGTTTGTTGCCATGCTTTGATGTAATATCAGATTCTCAAGGCGACTTTAAATTAAGAATGGTAAAGATCTTCGTGTAGAATAGAAGTCATTACCCTTACCCTTCATATTTTAACTATCTTTAGTTCAAAACAATCATTTGAAGTTTGCATATTTTCAGGTGACGGTATTCAATTTGCAAATCTTGGTAAATAACTTAGTTTTGTTCTACACAATTTTATAGGTAACAGCTCGTTCACCGTCTCACCTATAGTTTGTTCCACAATATGTTTTCAGAAAACTGACTGTATGAGGCCACATTTTTCCCATGATTAGTGCAAAAACACGTTATTATCACACTCGTATTCTGTAACAGTAACTGCGAGACTTTACAAGTGTGATAGCTACGTGTTTTTGCACTCTTAGTGCAAGGAAACACGGCATCATAACAGTCCGTTTCCTTAAAACATAATGTGGAAAAAACTAGACCAGATATCTGTGATTACCACTTCATACAAAGTTAAGCTTTCCAGCTGTTAACGCCTTGATTCCCAGTTCGTTTTGCATGGGATGGTCGTTAAGAAATATGCAATGGCCATAATATTGGTACTCATATGGTGATTTGTGTATATTTATGCTGGATTTAAAACTGTTTGCAAAAGGATTTTTTGTCTTAAGGTTATTTGTTATTGGCAGGGTTTTTAAATGGTTCTGTACTAGTAAACCGAAGGGATTAAGCAGTCAAAGGCTATATTTGTGGGATGTGTCCCTGAAAATTAATTTTCACAATTTGTCCTATAGGAATCATGTCACATAGTGGAACCGCCTGGACTTTGATCGACGACATTCCTTTTTTTTTCTTTTCGATATATTGTGAAACCAGGGTGAGTGGTGGGAAGTTGCTCACGCAGTTTGAAGTTGATATAGTTTTTACTCAAATAAAGTAATTTTGGTGTTGACGAAATGGCATAGGCTAGTGGTTATAATAGCACCTTTAAAGTTTGGTATATTGATATATTACACCGTAAAAGGACTAGAAGTGTTTCTGGACTATGGACTCAAAATTTAACATTATTGGGTTGGAGGTAAGAAGAAAAACACGAACCAGTATTTAAATAAACTAAAAATTACAAGGTACATTTTTAACGAAGCATTCAATCCCCATTAGAGAATGGAATTGTGGGAATAATAGCAATCGTTAATGCTGAATAATAGCTTAGTTAACTTCTCCCCCCGCAAAAAAAAATTATATTCCTTTCCCCCAAAAGAAAATTCACAGTATTGAAGTGCAATTGCGTTACTAATCACAGGCTAGCACTTTGCTGAAACCCGGACAAAATTTAAAATTTCGCACACAAATATTGACAAATAAGTTAATATTTCAACATCAAATACAAGTCATTAAACCTAGATGACTTGGAAATCACCGCATCACGTTTTGAAGCTGCAATATAATTTTGATTTCTATTTGCTCTTGCAATTTGTTAGGTTCTTCTCTTCGTATACATTCCCTTCATATGTTAGTATTTATTTATTTCAGAATACAAAGTTGACACAGACTATGATGGCACTGTGATGCAACAGAATTTTAGTTTTCTAATCATTTGTTTAGTAGCAGGTTTTTAACTAGTCCTGTACAATTGTTTTTCCAATTTTAAAAGCTGAATTTGTGGGATGTGGGATTTTGGCACTATTTGTCCTTTGTAAGACGTTTGGCGTATAGTGGATCAGCATGGAATTTGAGTAATGATCTTCCTTTTGTTTTGTTGTGCTTATTGGAAGCACGGGGGGGGGGGGGGGACAGACTTGCAATACAACAGGTTTTTTATTGAGATGACAGGTATTTTTGGTGTGGAGGAAGTTGCGTACCAAATGGAGGGGCCAGCAGTTTTCTTCGGCCTCTAAAACTTAATTAAGTAATTATCTGGAGCGCATGCATGGGTTTTTTTCATAATGCATGAAACTTTTTTATGACCTTGTGTAAAAAAAAAATTCCGATCACGCATCACCACTTTCACCAAACATTTCCTGGAGCCGATGACCACATCAGCTCTCTACTCCATTCACATAACCACCTACAAACGAATTTAGGGGTCGTTAAGAGGCATGTAACAATTAAAACTTGAATCTAAAGAATGACTCGAAGACGCGACTGCTACACACTGATTTTGGTATTAAAACACAGCCGTAGTACTCCACAAGAAAATAAAAGCTACTGATTTCGTTTTGTTTGGCAAAAAAAAGCCATCGCCCGTATCTGAAAAATTACAAATAAAAGGTAAAATAAAAACACCACCCGCTCGCATCAATTTTTTTCAGCACCGTTCCTGAAAACCTCTTATCTAAATTTTAGCAGCGTTAAGCGATGGAGTCAATTGGGTATTGCTGGTTTGGAGGCATGGAGAAATACGTGAAGCAGGTAATAAATAAACTAAAAATTTCAAGGTAATAGAGTAACGAATCATTCAGTCATCATAAAGATTAGCATTTTGAGAAGACAAGTTACACTGACCATTTATGCTTATGGAAAGCATAGTTAACGAACCAGTTCGTTTTGTTAAATGGTGACAACAAGTAAAATGGATTAGTCTAGGAGAAGTAGTTACTCATGCTTTGGTTTGTAGGGGCTTTCAGAAATAAGAATTCCATATGATGTGCATAATCGATAGGTGCTATACAGAGAAACAAAATAAAACTAGAATCAGGTGTTGAATAGTAAATCAAAGGGAAGGGTTTACTAAATTTAGCTGTTTTAAAATTACAGGAAATGAAGTAAGGGGGAAAATGGCTAAAGGATCATCAACAAAATACCTTTACTGTTTAATTGCTGGAAAACTGATAAAAAGACTAATATCGACGTAGTTCATACCAATATCATAATGATAAAACTAGGAAACGGTGTTTTATTACTATGTGGTACAAAATAACTAGGGTCCTTAAAACTATGTAGCTGATACATGAGAAAAAAGAGGCCCTGCAAATCCAGTTGCACTCACTCTAGCTCTGGACAAAAGCACACTTCTGCCATCCACTCCGTTCTTCTCCCTTCCACTCCACCCCTTTTCTGCGACATCTTCTCCTACACAGTGCTTTCTCCACTTCCTTACTACATTTCATTACTCTCCAAGAAGAAACCTACCCTCACTACTCGACCCCTCAAACCCCTACTCGAGAATCTCATTAACCCCATTTCCAGGTGAGCACCTCCTTCTGGTGAGGTTTACTTACTTACTTTACTAACAAATAACTGAATTAGTAGTAGGATACCCTGCTGAAAATGAACTGCAGAAAAACTGCAAAAAAAGTGCAGTGAAAGTGCAGTAAATTGCCCACCCAAAAAACACTACGGTTCTGTTTTGCAGTTAAACTGCAGTTCAAACTGCAGTTAAACTTCAGTTTTTTCCAATAAAACTGCAGTTAATATGCAGTTTAATTCCACATGGAAGTAAAATAAAAAAAATTAATGTAACATAAATTTCAGCTTTCATTCAAACTTTAATCTTTCCATCTAGGCAGTTTTTGCACAGTTACGAATGTTTTGGTTCTACAAGTCCTATTCTTAACACATATGCACACCCTGCCTAATTTACTCTTAGGTAACTTACAACGATACAAGTTGTCATCCAGCCTTATATACCTTGCCAATCACTAAGTTTTAATGCGTATGGTTCCAAGTTTTGCATTTTTTGGCTTTCTGTCTTGTTTATTAATCATAATTTTGTAATTGCCGCGTGCCAATCGCACTAGGCCCCCCCCCCAAAAAAAAAACAGTGCATCAAAAAAAAAACGCAACGCATAGCAAAAAAAAACTACACGGAACTGTGGATAGGCTTAAAATGCGTGTGTGTGGGGGTGGACGCATTGGCAGAAAGTCTCATGAAGCCGGGCATCATGAAACTGTCTGCCAATGCTTCACCCCCCCCCCCCCCACACACAAATACCGCATTTTAAGTCTATCCACAGTTCCGTGTAGTTTTTTTTTGCTATGCGTTGCGTTTTGCGTTTTTTAATATCAGTTTTTTTTGGCCTTGTGCGATTGGCACTCGGCAATTACAAAATTGTCATTAATAAACAGGACAGAAAGCCTAACGGGCTCGATTAGTGGTCAATGGAAAACATTTACATTAATTTTAATTGTTAGTTACGGAATTATCTGAACAAATTATTTGGAAAAAAACTATTTGTGCACACTGCTGGTTATCGAGCCCTCAGCTTTTCTGAAGTTTTGCTGTTCTCGTAGTTGTACACTTAACCTTCCCAGCAGTTTAAATGCAGTTATTTTCAGTTTTCAAGTAAGCTTGTTGAATTTCACATAAACTGCAGTCTAATTGCAGTTTAAAAAAAATTCGGTTGCCATCTAAACTGTAGTTAAACTGCAGTTTCATTCCATTCAATTTTTAAAGTTTTTTTCCAGTTCCCGTCGAATCTGCAGTTAAACTGCAGTTCGTTCCATTTCTGCAGTTTTTCTGCAGTTCATTTTCAGCAGGGTAGTGCTATTTTCGCACAGAGACAGACACCAAGATGGCACGACCATGTAAACTTGAAGTACAACCATCTTGGAAGCAGACCATCAATTTGGAAGGTGTTGACGTCACATCTGGTCCACCATTTTAAATGACGTCACTTCCTGTCTTTAAAGGAACCAGAAATGTCACTATTTTGGAGTTTGGGTTGCAATTTCCGAAATTATTTAAAACTAGAGGAAACCTGAGCTATGCACGTGGCCGGTCATGAATTAGGTTTATGGACACATTTCCCGGGACATTTTTCGGGCACTCTTCCCAACGACTTCTCACATTGATCGACCACTCATGCCTGCCTCCTGTTTGCAAGCAGGTAGTATGGGAGAGCGCATTTGTAATGCGGGCACGAGAAGGGGAGAAGTGATTGTTCGGCCTGACGACTTGTCAGATTGAACCTTTATTGAGTTGACCGACCACTCATGCCTGCCTTCTGTTTCCATGCAGGTAGAGTGGGAGAGTGCATTTTCAATGCGGGCGCGAGGAGGGGAGAAGTGGTTTTCCTTTTAGCCTTCCTTTTAGCCGGCTTCCAAAATTATTATAAAGATCGGCGTAACTCCCAAAATAATGATACTAGAAGTAACCGATCAAAATTTGGCCACTCTTTCGAGAACCCCATTGGGGGCCCTAACCACTGATAGTAGTAGTCGAATTTTTGGGGTTGGTCCGCCCCATGTTTCGACTTCACTGGCCGTATCTAGCAAACCGTTAGTCCCAGAGTAAAACGGATCGAAATTTGGATTCCATTTGCTGAGCCTGGCAAGTGAGCCAATCTAACTCTTAATCCAGTCAAAAAGAAATTTTGGGCCATCCCCAAAGTTTGGCTATCGTCAAATTGCTGTAACTTCTAAACTAACGGTTGTAGAGCGAAACGGTTTGAAATTAAGCTTCCCCTTATGTAGCCTTACACGTTGAACACTCTAGGGGTGGCTGCCACCGAGTTCATTTTTTTCAATTATTATTTTTTTAAATTCTTAATATATTTTTTTATATAATAAAAGTGAAAAATCATGTCAGTGGACAAATTTGGTCGAGTTTTGAAGAGGTCCAGAGTCGTACGAGTTGTTCGAAGCGAGGGTTTCGTGTTGACGCCCGAAAATAATTACGACATCACATACAAACGCTTGATTAACATAGGAGATGGTATTGACCCGCAAGACAGCAAAAACTTGTCCCAAATTGCTGCTTTTGAAACGGATCAAATCCTCTACCTACCCCACATGCTACACAACACGTCCTTTCAGAATGTCTACCATTTTTTTCTTTCTTTTTTCTATAGTAAATAGACAAAATCAAGTTAGATTTCAGGAGTAATCCGCGACCCTCCTCATCACCATCTCCTAACAACGAGTTACGCGTTAAAGGACTTAAACTACTTAGTCCAGAAAATGCCTCGTTTCTAGAAATTCTTTTAAATGCGGAAAAAAAGTCTGAGTAAATAGGCTTACATACTCGGACGGTTGACAGACAAAGTCGTGGAGCCTCGTGCCTACATATTATAAGATGTCAAAAGTAAACTAGTAGTCGTGTAGACGAAATCAGCTCAGCTTTGAACCATACCAAATGGTACAGAGAGTGGGGTTCAATAAAAGTTAAGTCCAAAAGGAAACGTAAATTGGTTTGCAGCACGTTCACTCAAAGCTGCATGAAACGTGCAATTAATGCGTGTATATTGTAATGGAAACATCAAACCATATATAAAAGGTATGTTGTATGTTTAGCGTAATTATTTTCGATGTTTATGTAAGGTTTCTTTAAAGCGACTCGAAACGAACAATTAAGGCACAATTAATCTGCGTAGAACGCAATGGAATCGACGATACGTGAATAAAACGTACGTATAGGTTTAGCATATGTATTTTGGGCGTTTTCAGTAAGTTTTAGGTTTTGTTTTCGTATTTTGGACGTTTTCCATTAGATTGGTCTGGGTTTTAGGTTTTTAGGTTTCCTCCATTCCCAGTTATAAAAAAAAAATTAGATTAGTAAAGAGTTAATATATGTGTATATATATATATATATATATATATATATATGTTAATACAGATGTTAGACAGGATAGGAATGGGAGATAACCGAGGAGTTCTAGTACAGAACTTGATAAAAAAGTTTGGTGTGACGAAAAAAAAGATAGGCGATCCGAAGGCCTTCGAGATTCGTTTAAACCTCTCGTGAAAGATGACGAGCGCAGTGATGCGTCAGAAGGGGCCTCGGAAACCTCGCTCATGAGACTCAAACCTCCCCAGACACATTGCTCATTAGAGTTTCTTCTGAAGGACCAAACGTTGAGTGCGAATACAAGGCATTAGTTGCGTAGATTTTTCACGAAGCCTAGAGAAAACGATTTCGTCTTTTCGTTACGCTACGACGAGGGATAAACCCATCGAGATATTCGACAACGACTTAGTGTTGGAAGGAAAGCCTTACCGAGGAAGAAATCAGCTGTGGAGTTTTTTGACCCTACAAGACTTGGAGTTCGAAACGTACCACCCCAAGGTCTTGGCTTCGTACTCCTCTATCCTGAAAGACAATCAGGCTATATACCACAACAACGACCCTTACTCCAGCAAGCCTAAATCAAATCGTGGCTGCAAGTACACTCATGTTATTAAACCAATCTGGGAGGACTTAAAGGAAGAAGAAAAAAGGGGTTGGATGCTCCCCGAGGAAGAAGAATCAGAACCCGAGGATGAAGATGTCAAGTCTGAAGAAGAAAAAGATTTGGACGAGACGGGTTCGGACGAAGACTCGAATTGCTCGGACGAAACATCGGAAGCAGAGGCCGCCGAAGTAGATTACAGCAATGCGAACGAGTTGGTAGATAGGCTCAGAATCTTGATCAGTTTATCGTTGCTAGGGGTAGCCGAAGAAGAAGAGGTAATTGTCGAAATTCTAGCCGGGTTGGAGGCTATCAAAATGGTAACCAAAAATGAAAAGGAGGATGTACTACAATACCTATACAACATCGGAGTTCTGTCTCGTTGTTACTCTCAACTTAGGGATAAAAAAGGCGGCTCTGGATTTCATCTGAAGTAAGGTCGAAGTGATAGTGTGAAAAAAATATAGTACATAAAACATTCGAAATTACTTGAGAATGGTGGAAAGCTAAAAACTGAGACTGGATCATATGACGGAAACGATAAGTTGGATACGAGATGCGAGAACGACAAACGCTGAAAGAATGAAAGAGAAGCGTGTGTCAGAGAAGAAAGAAAAATCCTAAATTAACCCCACCTTACACACACGGTACGGTCGGCGATACCAACCGGGGACTTCGTGGGCCCGTGTCAGATAATGATGTCTAGGCGAAATCATGTTGGAAAGTTGGTCATACTTTTACCTTTACCTTTTCTTCCCATCCTAAACCCCCGTCCAGTGTGTATACATGTTTGAGTGTATGTATGATTGGGTGCACGCGTAAAATCGGCATTAGTAATATTTATAAATCAACCTCTTGGCTAATGTCGGTCCTACGCGTGCACTATGAACTGTAAGAAGGAAACGTTCGACTTCTTTAATCCTACATTTTTACCACCCGTTGGGAGGAAAAGCCACGTACAGTTCGTTAACAGAGACTGTGCCCTCCTACAAATTCCTTTCGGTTAGAAAAAATACCCAAAATTGCTTTTTGAAGAAATGGGGCATTGATTTCTTTCCTAAGTACAGTTCGGGTAAAAATAAACGCTCTTTTTCATTATATCGAGGAACCTAATAACAACCATGGAGAAATTCAGTAATCTCGAAAACTACTGAACGGATTTTCATGAAACAAAGACTGAAATTCTTATAAGATTGTCTACTGTATTTCTACCCTTATTAAATACTACGTTAATTGACTGAAAATAATTAGCCGAGCGAGAAAAATTTAATGGTATATGATGATATCTCGAAAACCAGTGGAAGGATTTTAATAAAACAAAGGTTGAATTGTATATTATATTTTTCTGCTGAATATTGCATGTCATACGTATAGAAATATAGCATATATCATAACGATTAATCCAGTTTTTGTTTTATTCAATTCTATCCAGTAATTTATGAGATATATTATTAGTTATCAACTCGTGTTGCTCGCTCGGCCAATAAGATTTGGCTACTTACCATTACGTGTCATACATATATAAATGTAGCTGATATCATAATGAGCAACCCAGTTTTTGTTTCATTCAATTCTGTCCAGCAGTTTTCGAGATATTAACATTTCGGTCAGTGTCACATACATTAATCTTGCAAGTTCTTCCGTATAACGAAAGCGTTTTTTTTACCGGAACTGTACCTACCACGTAGTCCACGTGAGGCCTAAATGGTCGCTCCTACGACAAAAGTTGTAGAGATCATAAGGAAAGGGGGTAAAATGTTGAGCTAAGTTGACCTCTTGTGTTTTCTTCGTCCCATTGCTCCTTCAGCCCCCAAAACACGGTTTACATGTGGGCAAACCAACTCCCGAAATTCAAGTACCACCAATTGGGTAGGGCCCCCGGTGGGGTTGTCGAAAGGTGGCCAAATTCCAATCGGTTTCGCCCTAGGACCATTATTAATGGAGACACGCCCATTTTAAATCATTTCCGAAATTGAAACTGAAACGGTGGCCATCTTAGGAAAATGGCGGCATTTCCGCTTCCACTCTTCAAAATAGTGACATTTCCGGTTCCTTTAAAGACAGGAAGTTACATCATTCAAAGTGGTGGACCGGATGTGACGTCAAGATCTTCCAAATCGATGGTCTTCTTCCAAGATGGTGATACTTCCAGTTTACATGGGCGCCACCATCTTGGTGTCTGTCTGTGCGAAAATAGCACTATCCTATAAAGTGTGTCAAAATCTTGATCCCCAGGCTTTTTCCCATTCCAATCGTCAATATAACATCCCACAAAAAAAGTAAGCTCAATTGGAGCATTCTAAGCATCTGATCAGTTTGCCATATAGACGCTATACATGTGTAGCAAGTGCCGGCAAATCATAATGACGGCAGTCTGCCATTTATTATCTTGCCAAAAGAAGCATAATGATTAATGACAATTGTTTCATCATTTTCAAGAATCATTGGAATATATCTAGACACATGCTAGTGTGTCGCGCCAAATTAGGCAACAAACATCACAATAAACATTACATCAATTCAATTATCGAGGTTGTAAACCATTGTAACGCGACGCCATAGCGTCAGTGTCTTATATCTTCAAGCACAGTTGGACACATTTCAGGTACTTGGGGGAAAATAATAATGCGGTACAAAAGCTTAAATTGTGTTGGAATCGAGAGCAATGACCCACCTGACAAAAATTAACTCGTGTAGGAATGCCCGCTAAGTTGCTTTCAATGCAAAATCTGACCCTCAATAACGTTCAAAATGTATTACTAGTTACTACCTAGCTACTAGCTACTAGTTATCTAGCTAGTTCGCTCATCCCCATGTTAAATCCCATAGGGTGATTATTTATAGATAACGAGATAATGGGAAGGCTTCCAGCTATGAAATTGTACGAATGTGTGCAGTACAAATACGAACTGCGTACTTGTTATGGTTTGAAGCCTAGGGGCGTAACAGGGATGGCATGGGAGAGCGCGTAAGTACGAAAATATTGTTATACATTGACATTGACAACGTGCCAAAGAACGTTGCCAAAGAAATTGTATTCAGTCCAATTCACGAAAAATAAACCAACTGTAACAACAAAGCAAAATAAACAAAGCCAAAAACTGGTAAAGAGGCCACCAAGTTGAGAGTGATTCGGCCCTACAAAGAAGTGATATCAGAAAACCAAAACTAACTAAATAAAACAATTTACAACAAAATTAAAACCAAACCAAAAACGTATAAAGAGCTAACTAAGGTGAGAATGGTTCGGCCTATAGCCATCTGGCTTCGACGACGCACGTCCCTGTTGCAAAGGACAGCATTCTTTGGCCCAGGGACCCTAGCATACAATTTGTAAGATTACATTACCGTCATTTCGCACATTGCAAGGGACATCAGTCTTTGGTTGCCTCTGGGATCCTAGCACGCAACTTGCGACAAGACGTGTTCGTCATTGCGCAGCACGGTGCAAGGGAAACCAATCCTTGGCCCCAGGATTGCAGCACACAACTTGCGACAAGACATGCTCGTCGTCCCGCAGCACGGTGCAAGGGAAACCAATCCTTGGCCCTGGGATTGCAGCACACAACTTGCGACAAGACATGCTCGTCGTTCCGCAGCACGGCGCAAGGGAAACCAATCCTTGGCCCCGGGATTGTAGCACACAACTTGCTATAAGACGTGTTCGTCGTCACGCAGCATGGTGCAGGGAAACCAATCCTTAGCCCGGCTATTCCTGGGTTTTGGCCTATCTATCTCAGAAATGGTCATGTGTATCATGACGCTGGGCCAGAACCCGGAATGCCGGGTCTGGCTTTTTCTGTGAGTCAGATTCTCGAATAACCACGCTTCGAATAGCCCCGCCTGCTGTTGCAGCAGTCTCCATCAACACCTCCACAGAGCTTCAATTTCACTAAAGTCAATCCATTCATCCTAGACCCTTCAAATTGGTGTGCACCCAGCTGAAGGAACCCACTCGATACCCAAAAAGTTTCAGAGCTCTACTCCCATAGGTAAAAATCCCGATTTTTCACGCCCAGTGCTCTTCATTGGTTTCAAGTTCCCCAATACCGAACTAAACGTCCTAGACACTTCAAACTCCGTGGGCGCTTAGCTGGCCATACCCCCTGGACGTCCAAAAAATTTTAGACCCACAGCTCTAGTAGAAGGAGCGCTATTAAATAAACCGGTTTGAATGTACGCCTATATAGGCCTAAATACTTCGACCGTCAATAGCGGACGAACGAGAAGAGCTACGACCCTAGGGATAGTCTAGATCGGTTTAGGAGGACAAAATACCCCTGGCTATTAAGTTTCAGGTCTAAAACACGAGTGGTTATGGAGAAACAATATACATGTGGTTAGGTTAGGTTAAGTTAGGTTAATGGGTCAGCCATTTTTTCGAAGTGGTTGTTGCAGGTTTTTTTTCGAATAGGTCGGCTCACAGAGGTATCACGGACATGTGGTTAGGCTTGAAATGTGCGTATGGACGAGGGCTAGCCTCACACCGAGTTTCATGATATTTAGACGGCCAGTTTTTGAGCCCCATCAGTTTAACCGCGTGGCTCACAGAGGCTGAAATGTGCGTACGGACGAGGGCTATCCTCACACCGAGTTTCATCAAGTTTACACTCCAGTTTTTGAGCCCCGACATTTTAACCGATTTTCCGTACCTTCCTAACCTAATGCTACGCAAAGTGCGACTTTGGATGCCAGCGATACAGGGTTCGGGCCTCGGCGCCCATCTTCTGAGGCCGTCCATCTCGCATCGTCCCCCGGCCACATGCAGATTTTGGCTGCGATCCGACCACTATTCATTTTTCGTCGCAGGGTTTTCTTTTAATAGCTCGGCTCACAGAGGTGTCATGGACATGGGGATAGGCTTGAAATACGTGGACGGACGAGGGCTACTTACACACCGAGTTTCATCAAGTTTACACGCCCATTTTTTTGAGCCCCATCAGTTTAACCGCGCGTCCCTACCTTCCGCCATGCTATTTCCAAGTGTTGTCGCAGGGTTATTTTCGAATAGCTCGGCTCACAGAGGTGTTACGGTCATGGGGATAGGCTTGAAATGCGCGGACGGATGAGGGCTACTTACACACCGAGTTTCATGAAGTTTAGACTGCCAGTTTTTGAGCCCCGAACATTTAACCGCGTGACCCTACCTGCGTTTCGATTGTACGCGGGAGAAGCCATCCGAGGGGCAGGACGCAGATTTTTTCGTGGTCGCAGCGTTTTTTCTTCTTCAAATAGCTCGAAAACTATCTGTCCGATTTTGATGCGGTTAGGCTTGTTAGATCGGCCATGAAAAGACCTATCTACCTTCCAAAATTCAGATCTCTAGCACTTCCGGTTCGCGATTTGACCTGCGTTAGCAACGCTAGGTGCACTGCCACATAGTATATAGGGACCTAGTGTCGAGACCAAAAGCTGTGCAGGGAAGCCAAAAATGAAAGTTGGCCGAACGAAGCACGGCGCTGCCCTGAGTCTCCCGGGCACTGCGGGGATGCTTTCCGAAGGTCCTGAATTGTTTGGCTTGGTTGTTTGGCCTTCTGCGTTAGCAACGCTAGGTGCACCTGGAAACGTCGCGCGGCCGAGCCTAGTTTTGCAACCAATCAGAGCATGATTTGTTCAGGGTTTTGGCTACTTCATGCCGTCGACTCTCACTTTGTCACGGGTTTTTGATTCTCATTTTCGTTAGTAGGAATACCCTTCTTCTGC
>JAHWFP010152733.1:0-18776 GCA_023313725.1 Lithobius niger | reverse complement strand
TCCAATTTTCCTTAGTATTATTTCCAGCGATTTATGTCTATTTATTTGTTATTTATGACCGCAGCCAATTTAATGATTTTCAGTCTTTAGGTTGGGGAAGTTGTCCATTGTCTACCCACCCCCAGCCTTCCCATGTTTTTGGCCATGCTTCCAGAGTACAACTTTCTAAATTTACCATTTAACAAGTATAACAGGCATAAAAAGTGCAACACAAGTTCTGGGATCATCATATGTGCCGGACAAAAAACTACAGCAAAACTTCGCATTAGGTGGTGACGAAAACCATCATATTTATTCATTTCAAAATATTGTTAAAAAATTTGATACTATTGGGGAGAAATATAGCTGGGGTAAACCATGCTTGTGAGCTTAAATGTAAATCTGTTGATCCAGGGGTGCCCATGGTGGAAGGGAGCGGAACATTTGAAGAGCAACTCTTCACATCTGTTTTTGGGAAGGAAAATATTTTTCTAAAAAATGTTTTCTTGATTTCTTTTTAGTCTCTCAGTGCGGAAAATTACCCCCTTTATGGTCAGTAAATTGAAACTTTCCCCAACTAGGATTCACAGCAATATATAACACAATTTACACGTCAACATTGCAATTTTTTTTTGGAGGGGGGAGGGGGAGGGGACTTTTCATAGCCATTGGAGGGATGAGCACCCCTGTCGACCTGCAACTTCAAAAAACTGGCAATGTTATGTGCTTTAACGAGTGGATGGCGGATTTCTCTGAGAGTTATTCATACATTTGTTTTTATTGAGAAAGCAAAAAGTCCAGTTTTTGTTCTCCTGTCTTCTTCAGGCCCTCTAGCGATTTCTTCAATTTACCCCAATATTTGCAAAAATAAGGCTCTCCCTTTTGCAAACTATCTAATGATTTCTTAACTATTAGAATTTTTCCTTTACAAATTGAACATTTTTTGAAACATTACTCTCATTTTCAAAATTGGTAATTCCGTACCAGTTAAAAACTACAAACCAATTTCGCAACCATCTTATCTATCGAAATTGTTCGAAACAATCGTGTAAAAACATATGTACGAACACTCTAGAAAGTTTATTTCTGATGCTCAGCATGGCTCTTGTCATCTTATGAGAAGAGAACCATTACTACTAATTTACATGGGACTTTATGGGACTACTTCTGCATAAGCATGCATAAGATAGCAAGTTGATTCACTCTATACCTAATTTACTAAAACTTTTGGTGCGGTAAGCCATGATTTCCTTATTCATAAATTAAGTAAACTAGGTTTTAACAGTTCAATTTTAAGCTGATGTAAATCTTACTTAAACAAGAAACACCAGAGATTCTTGAAAACACTCACCATATTACTTTGAATGTCCAGACTAACCCTTTATGACTAATGACACTCAAATAAAAATTATATTTATGAATTTTCGTCAGGCAGATGACAGAAATAGGTTGGAAAGTTTTTGTACTCCTGTCTTCTTCAGGCCCTAGTGATTTCTTGAATTTACACCATTTACATTGTAAATAAAGGTTGTATAAAGGAGTACGACTTGCCCAGAGTCCCCTAGGCAACCATAACTGGCTGGCAGTCCGTACTTTGTTTAACCAAGAGTCTTCTGGAATGAACTTACTGGTAGTACGGTATAAGCACTCATGTTGTAGTGCTCATTTGTGGTATTTATTGCAGTCGAAGAATTCAGCATACAACACTTAGCAGAAATAAACACAGCCAAATATCGGTCATGAAGTGCTAACAGTCCTAGTTATCTTACCATGAACATGTTGGTGCATACGCAATATTTTAGTTGAAGAAAAAATTAATATTTACAACTTACAACAGCCAACTTTGACTAGAAGTTAAATCCACGTTTTGTACGGACAGTGAACCATTAAAATATTACCTCCGCATGGGTCTCATAGAAGGGGTCAAATCCTCAACCAATTGGATTACCCAATATGTAATTAAATGACATGACCCAAGTTTAACTATTTGCCTAACCCGCAACTACGATTGATGCGTGCCGCCTACTCAAATCGTGCTAGGCCACGAACACAGAATGCACAAACTCCATGACAGGCATTGACAGCAGATAGCGATACCATGCACTCAATTTCTTATGTAGGCTACACCTGCAAGCGCGGATCTGTAGGCTAGCAACAGATTCCACATCCTACAAGCTTTCGTTTACAACTTAGCGTCGAGAAATTTGTGCTTTCACAACAACGCGTCTGATTGGTTACCCACAACGCGAGCAAGACACTAATTGACCAAAAAATGGCTTGCTGGCTCCTTTTCCAGTTTGAGGCTGTAGGCTCAGCCATGCTATTTTAAATGTTAAATGCACTGACGACCAGCGTATACGCATGTACGTCTTACATTGTCAATGACGGCCTACCAGGGCGTACGCATCTATGTCGTGCTGCCCCATTCTACAACACTGAGTGTTCTTTTGTCTGGTATGGTGCCAATCGCTTGTTTTTTTCAGCTAGTACCATTGTATTATGGGCCTGAACTGTGGTGACGTCACAAACAGTCATCCAAACGAATTTGACAATTATAGACAAAATGGCGATTTTTCTTAGTGAAATGAGGTGAGCGGACTTCAACATTGGCGGGCTCAACTGTGGGATACCGTGTGCTGTTGAATGAGCCGCGAGTTTGCTGCATATTCGAGCCATTTAAAAAAAATATATTGTGACAAATACAGGCTGTCTCTTTTGTATATTGTTATAATAATGAGTGACAGTGACTGTGATATGGATTTAGACTTCATTCCAAACGACTATGTCAGTGAACAAGACAGCGATAGCGACTTGGACGTCTCATCGCATGATGAAGATGACGACGTCATCGCTGGTGAGCAGACCCACGCCGCACGCCACTTGCCCAAGTAAATACGGATTACGATTTTCATCCAGAAATAAACTTTCAAGAAATGTTAACGATTAATTAATTAGTTAATTAATCATGTAATTAATAAACAATTATAAATATTAATATTAATCAAAATCACATTAATGTATTACATATTAATCAAACTTCTAGAACACAGAAATCTTTACTTTATTTTATTTTATATTGGCTGAGTCTAAAAAGAACCAAGTCAAGTCACTATGGGGAAAGAAATGTTGTGAAACAGGTTTGGACAATATATTTATGGTCTGTCTGAAACTTCTAGAACGATGACGCAAATGTCACTAGTGGCTGATGCAACTTGTATGAACGAATGATGGAATACATTTTAGCAAATATACCCACAACAATTCCGACGGAGCCAATTCAGGTTCAAAATCAAGTAAACAATTCAGTTCTTGATCAAACTTTGGATTCACATATGCGTTTATTGCAACAATCAGCCGAAAATCAATTAGAAATGTTTCGAGGAATGGCTGAGCGTTTTCATTCGCAACAACCAGTTGCAGCTTAAAATCGTTCACGTCTTTGGGATGACGTAAAAAGTGCCAAGAAGGCTATATCGCCATTCGCTGCTAACGAATCTTTGGATATTTTTACTTTTTTGTTGATGTGTGATAATTTGATTAAATTATATCCTTCTCTTTCCAATGGAGAACTCATAGCAGCAAGTAGTAATAAATGTACGGGTAGGGCGGCAAAATTTTTAGCTATAACCCCTACGTATCTAGCTTGGAAAGTTGGACTAGTTTTAAAGAAGCTTTAGTCGACAGATTTGGTGGTGGAGCTAAAAGTTTAACAATGGGTACATTTTTCAAATCTAAACTTCAACCAAAGGAATCCTTAGAAAGTTTCTCTGAGCGTCTCGAAGTTATGGCATCCGCGATATGGATGGTTAAGCCTGAAGTTAACGAGGAAGGTAAAATGCGCAAACTGGCAGCTAGAGACGAATGCTTAAAGACCAAGCAATGCAAAATAGAGGCTCATTTCTCAGCAGTTAAGCCAGTTAAATATCACAATATGTATAATGAGGCTATAAATAAGAGGGCTATAATCGAAAGTCAAGTTGGACTCGAGGAGCCTAATACCGTAGTCAGGGCAACGAATTCAAAAGCCCAAGGCGAGGCTAAAGAAACAAAATTGGAGTTTAACTATCTGGCTCTCGGTTCGTACTCGAACGATTAGAAAAGATGGAGAAAACGCAAATTAAATTGTGGAAAACTAAAGATTCGTTGGAAGTAGCTAAAATAAGCACAGATGATTCAGCATCTGCAAGTAATAAAAGTTGTTTTCGTTGTTTAGGGAAAAATCATTTCAAAAGGGATTGTTATACATCCGAACAACGATTGGAGTTTGTTCGTAATCGAAATAAGCAAAGAAACAATGCAAGATAATATTTTCCAAGACAAAATAATAATTATGACGGTCGCGGTGGGTATCAAAACAGAAGAAATGGCAGAGGAAAACGGGGAAATTATTTTTACGGATTTGAAGATAGGGACTCTGCTCAGTTTAATTATAGAAATATGCAGTTTTCAGACCAGCAAAATGATGGTTCATATCGAAACGGAAGTAATAATAATAATAACGGTCAAAATTATGGTAACAATCAAAACCAGTATAAACAACAGCAACAAAATCAATCAAGGTAGAATTTTAATCACTCACAAATTCATCAGCACGCAGCTGAAGTAAATGTAGAAAATTCAAATTGCAATGATTAAAAAAACTGGATAATAGCCTAGGCCACAACAGAGATCCTAGGTTTCCACATGAACAGCAAAACATTTCACAAGTGAGTTTGGTTCATGTTAAAAACCCTGTAGTTTCAGAACTTGAACTTCATAAACCAAATCCTTTAAAATTGAACAGCGTTCAATTATTTTCAGAAGAACAAGCGGACATTTTATTGCATAAATTATATGCTGAAGCTGACTGGCAACAACAGAAATTAGCTTTGCCAGCTAGGGTTCTTGCTTTACCGAGATTAGCATCATATTTTGGTAAAATTCCGTCAAAATATGTTACGACATCACTATAATTTGGGCTTAGCGGATATTTTTCATGAGTCACTAGATACAGTAAACAGTAAATATAATTTGAAATGTGATTCTGTGATTATCACACTGTTTGAGGACGGAGTGGACTCGACAACCTTTCATTCTGAGTTAAATCAGGTTGATGCTAATATCCCAATTGTTGTAGCTTTATTGGGTCGAAAAAGGAATGTGCAGTTTAAACACACTGCCGATACTTTTCAGAAAGCCGAATTGAAGTTGTCATTAGGCTCATCTATCGGTATTTCTAGACATGTTCAGGAAAACTGGAAAGTAAGAATTCCAACTGAACGGGATGCAAGCGATCCCACTATATGTCTTACATTCTAGGATAGTGCTTCAATTTTAACTTTTAAGCACGATCCCCTTTTCACCAAATCTGTGGATAAACATGGTGACGATGATCTGCACGCCAGCACTAAAACAGGCTCTCGCTGGTACATGCAGAGACATCTAGGGGCGGAAATTCAAACTAGAAACAGCCGAGACGGTTTGTCAGGTTACGATCATATAGATGGAGAAGCAGTTGTTGACTAAACTAGCGCTAATATTAACTGCATTAAAAACAAACTGCCTTTTAGGTATCAAGGGCGGATCTAGAAAGAAGTCTTGGAGGGGGCCACAGGGTGATTTTTCTATGTATTCATGAATTTTTTTCGTAATTTTACTGCTTTTTTGCTACAATATCAGCAGTTTTTCTTAGTTTATTTGCCTTGGAGGGGGCCGCAGCCCCCTCGGCCCCTCCCTTGGATCCGCCCTTGTTAGGTATACTAGACCTCATTAATGTTTAATATTGGTACAATGCTTAAAGTTTGTTTAATGGATTCTGGCTCATCACTTTCGCTATTCAACGATTCAGTAGTGTAGGAATTGTTTCGAAATTCCAGTTTACACTGTCGATTAGTTAACTTGAAAGTTCCTGTAAAATTGGTGGGTGCCGGAAATAACAACTCGAAAATTATTGGTTGCAGTTTCAAAATGCGGATTTTTGAGAGAACTGGAATTTGTCATAAAGGTTTGTACTAAGTTTTGGTAAAATTTTAGTCTTATTGGGTTACGACTTTTTTCAACTCAGCCTGATGCAGTCAAACTAAATTGTACTGATATTTTAGAAATAAGTATTTTAAAATTCCAAATGTCATCTTCTGCAGACGAATCATGGCAAACTTATTGCCAAAATGGTGAAATTGTAAACAGGGAAGCTAACAGGCCTAGTAACGCTCGTATAGCCACACTAAATGTCGATTCTGACGAAAGTACTAACGAAATTTCTGAATCTACTCGAAATAGTACAACACAACATGAATATGTTGATGCAGATGTTATATTGTTAAGGGGCGAATTGTTACCCAATAACACCGAGTCAAAAGTAATCGGTTTGTTGAAAACTCTGTATCCGGAGATACAGTCAGGAATTTTTGAACATGATAATGATAGTCATAATGTGCATTTTGCTCATGGACTAGTTAATACTAGGTATACAGGCACGTAGACCCCTCAGCCGCCGCCGATAGCCGAAATCGCCGCCGGAAATACGTCAGCCACATATTCACAGCATTTTTGTTAGGCTAGCCATGTCATCTTTTTAGGATTTTTCTTTTACTAACCAAGTTTGCCTGATCAAAGTTTGACATCATGAGCAATTTTCAGAGGCATTTCCGCGTATTTGAAGGTCAAAAAAAATCAAATTTCTGCAAGGAAAATAGGCATTCCGAAGCGTAATTTAATTGTCTTTAATATAGGCACTAGTCTCATCTTTGTAGGTGCTTTAGTTCAAGAGGAGTCGCAATGCGCACACGAACATGGTACGTTTTTAAGGATGCAGATTGCGTAATTAAGTTAACTCAAGTTTGCAGAAAACTAAAAAATGTGTTTAATTTTTAACGTTACATTTAATGGTGTCATTTGAATTTATTTCCTTTGCCAATATAACTTATAATTTACAGCATATTTAATTTGTTGTGTTAAAAATTGTGTTTACATACTTAAGACTTAATGTGGCATAAAACTAAAACTTACATGAGTAACAAACGCTTTAGCTTAAAGAAATTTTATATTGCTCTCATTTTAATGTAGGAAATGCCAAGGCTAAGCCAATAGCCGCCGAAATTGTCTCAAGCCGATAGCGGCCAAAAAAATAGTCGGCTAAGATCAGCTAGCCGAAAATTGGCCGAATATTTTCATTAGCTAGTCGAATAACTTAAAATTGATCCGCTGAGGGGTCTACAGGCACGGTCCCTGTACTTTGTGTGAATTTGAGCGGATATAGCATTAAACTCGAAAAGGAAACGGTAATTGGCAAATATACCACAGCTTTGGTCGATTTTGAGATGGAAACTACTTCCGTAGACGCGTCAGTTGCCAATGCGGAACTGGCAAATCCAAGGCCCATTCAGATACCTGAGTCACAAGCTCCACTGGGAGACAGCCTTTCAGGTCAGCCTTCTGCTGCACCCCCAGCAAGCACCTCTAAGCAAAGCTCTGAGGAGGAGCTTGAGGAGGATTGGCAGAAGTTGAACAATTAATTTATTTTTCCGGATTTGGACGCAGAACAGAAAATTCAATTTCTGGAGATGTTAAAGACGCATCAAAATCATTTTCGAGACATGACTTTGACTTTGGTCTGTACAAGGGATACAAAGTTTCAATTGAAACGGGGCGATCAGAGCCTGTGCGTTCAAAACTTTACAGAGTGCCATTCATCAAAGGGAGCTGCTGGATAGCTACCTAGATGAGTTATTACGTAATGGAATAATAAAGCAATATGTGTTGCTTCATAACTGAAGCGATGCATAACTCTTACTTTAATGTAATAGTTGGAAACTTCAACGTGGCCTCGGCCAATTGGTCAACTTTTACGGCGACTATTCGACAGCACCGGGTTTTCCTGGACTCTATTCGCCCACTGGGACTCCGTCAACTTGTGGATAAACCCACAAGGGGGTCTAATACCCTAGATATTGTTCTTACACAAGATGACCGCTTGGTTTATAATACTTGCGTCATTGATAACTTGGGAAATAGTGCTCATTCTATGGTAACCTTCTCGGTAAACTGCTTGACTACTCAGTCTTCTACGATGGGGCAAACTACTCGTAAGATTGATTTTAATCTACTATGCCACCTACTAGGACAGATCAACTAGGAAAAATGTTTTGCTCACCACACTTGTTCTATCCAATCGGTTTGGGACTGTTTCCTTGAACTGGTATTTGGTTGTACCGATGTTTGTCCATGGCCACCAAGCCCCCAGATCGCAAGACTGCGTTCCTTCCAAAACATCGCCGCAAATTAGGACTTAAAAAACTACGGTTATGGCGTCGTTATTGGGACTCCCGTACCCAATTAAACCTTGCAGCTTACGACACCTGCAGTTCAGCTTACAGTGCTGCAGTCTCTGCTTGGCACACCAAATTGGATTCTGAGGTTATTGCCGAGGGCAGCCTATCTGCCCTTTTTAGACACTATCGAAAGATGACTGATACTACACGTTCTATTCCCCCACTTTTGGTCGGCGGTTCTTACTTTACCAATAAATTTGACAGGGCTATTGCCCTCAACTCCATCTTCATTTCGAATGGGATGTGTGATAACGGGATTATTCCACCACTTACACCTTCTGGGTTAGATCCCGGTAACACATGTAGCACATTAATAATTGACCCCCATCGACATCATGCAGTCGATTCATCACCTTAAATCCAGTCACGCCTAGGTCCAGATGGTATCTCGGAGTACTTTCTTAAACAGATTTCTTGGGAAATTTTGCCTGCACTAGTGTACCTATTTAAATTTTCTTTTGAGAGTGGAGAAATCCCCGGGGTTTGGAGACAGGCCATTGTTATACTAATTTTTAAGAAAGGCAATGCATCCCTGCCCAACAACTATCGCCCCATTGCCCTGACTTCTGTTATTTGCAAGGAATTGGAGTCAATTGTACGTAAGACTATGCTGGATCATTGTGTAAAACATAAATTATTAGACGTTGCCCAGTTCGGCTTCCTCCCAAATCGTTCAACCACACTACAGTTGTTGGTAGCTTTGGACTGCAGCTGCGGATTTGGGCATAGGTTTTGATGTGGTGTATTTTGATTTTCAGCGTGCCTTTGACTCTGTGGTTCATACAAAGCTTGTGGCCAAACTCAAACAATTCGGTTTTGATGGACAACTGCTGAACTGGCTTTGTGCCTATTTACGGGAACGTCAGCAACAAGTCTGAATTGAAGATTCGCGCTCTACTTTCTTACCTATTTTAAGTGGGGTCCCAAGGGCTCCGTCCTGGGGCCTCTACTTTTTGTCATATTTTTTAATGATCTTCTACCATCAACTGGGTCTGGTGATGATTTAAACCTCAAGTTTGCGGATGACGTTAAGACGGGTATGGAAGTACTTGATTTGGCTGACCATCACAGGCTAAATAACACCGTAGCTGAGGTCACTGCTTGGTCCACACGGTGGCAGTTGCCTCTCTCGAGCGAGAAGTACTTCTCTTTTTGCTTATGGAGCTCTCCCCAATTATCTCCATATACTTTGAATGGTCTACAGTTAGAATGTAAGAATGAGATAAGGGACTTGGGAGTCTGGTTTACGTCCGATCTGAAGTCCTCAACCCATTGCAGGAAAATCGCGGCCCAGGCCTTCCGTCGCCTCTAAATTGTTAATCGGTGTTTTTCCCGCGCCAATTCTGAAACTCGTGTCTGGGCGTTTAAAGTCTACGTGCGGCCAATCCTGGAGTATGCCAGCCCAGTCTGGTCTCCATACTTACTCCAGGACATTGACCTACTCGAGTCCGTTCAGCGCCACTTTACTAGGTCACTAACTGGTCTCAGACATCTCCCTGCTGGGGAAAGATTACAACGCTCAGGCCTGGAGCCGCTGGAATTACGACGTCTCTACGCAGACCTCTCGTTGACTTTTAAAATTGTGCACATGTTCCCACTTGATTTTTCCTTTTTTAACTTTGTGGCTAGTTATATGACACGAGGACACTCATTGAAACTTAGGCGGGCTAGGTCACGACTTGACTGTCGCTTGATTTTCTTTGCACTTCGCGTTATACCACCATGGAACGCTTTGTCAGAGGACATTGTACGCTCCCACACTCTTTCGGCCTTTCGTCGTGCCCTACATGACCGCGATCTCTCTGTATTTCTTAAGCGAACTTACTAAGGTTTCGTTTTTTTTACCGTATTTAGGGGCGGTGTAAGTGGGCAACCCTTCCGTTTCCTGGTCGCCATTTTTTGGTTGGGGACCAAATTCAATTTATTATTATTATTATTATAAAAGAAAATAAAAGTGCTTGGATGGCGCCCTGCCTTCTCATGAGGAGAAGACCCACTGGTTATCGTCTGGTTGTAGATTTGAGAGCTTGAATTCCACAGTGGAGAGCGTGAGCGTTACAATCCCCACTGTGAGCGAAAGCATGGCACATTTGAGTAGCGCTAAGTATTTTTCAAAGTTAGACTTTAAATTTGGGTTTTATTAGTTGAAACTTGCAGATACTGCAGTACCCAAGGCCTTATTTTGCTCATACAACAGACAATATTCGTTTTTAAGGGTTCCCATGGGGCTTAAAACGAACCCTGCACATTTTCAATTTTGTGCAAAACACATTTTTGCGGATATTTTAGGCGTCTATTGTGCTATCTACTTGGACGATGTGCTTTTGTCTAGTCCAGATTTCCCAGTCATGTAGACAAGGCTCTAAGTCTACCAGCGAAATCAGGCATGAAGCTCTCAGCTCAGAAGTGCACTTTTGGGTGCAAATCAGTCAAATTTTTGGGTTGTGTGATTGACGAAAGTGGCATACAGCCTGATAAAGAGAAAACAAGGGCTATAGCACTATACCCTGTGCCTAAAACGCCTAAACAAGTGCGTTAGTTCCTTGGCTGTTATCGACACTATACCCTGTGCCTAAAAAGCCTAAACAAGTGCGTTCTCTCCTTACCTGTCTTCGACATGTTTTTGAATTCGCTAAGCACTCTGCTGTTTTATCTAAGCTAACTAGAAAGAATGTCAAGTTCATATGGGGTAAGGCAGAGGACAAGGCCTTTTGGAATTGAAAACACATTAAAAACACATACACATTTTTTAGGACTGCTATGGTGGAGGCTACCACCCTTAAACACCCTGACTTTACACAACCTTTCCAATTTGAAACAGATGCAAGTTTGATAAGTCTGGGTGGATGTTTGTCCCAGCTACATGATGGAATCAACTATCATTTAGGCTATACTTCACGAACACTCACTCCTGCTGAGAGGTCAGAAACAGCGACTGTTTGCGAAATTTTAGCAATCGTGCATTCGGTGGATTCGTTTAGGTGTTATCTTCTAGGAAAAACATTTTTCCTGATGACTGATAACCTCGCAGTATGCTATTTATACTTTATTGTTCGTCACAAACCTGGTAAATCGCTCGCAGTTTCCGATACACTCTCAAGAGTTGAGGTTCCTGTTTGTGTACTAGGGAGCCAGTACCCTGATTGGACAAGGGCACACCTAGCGGCAGAACAGAAAGCTGATGACTATTTTGGTCCTATTCTAGATCGTCTTAAAGATCACTGTTCCGAAGATTTAATAGACGCCACACATCTAACAGTAGAAACATTTATTTTAAGGACTATGATAAGATTCTATATAGAAGACGGCTAGTTAAGCCAGAACAAGGTCGTATGTAGAACATACCACAAATGTGTGTTCCAAGGACCCTGGTAAATTGTTGAATAAGGGACTACCACTCAACGCCTGCGGCCGGGCACCAAGGCCGGCAAAGAACCTTGGATTTAATTCAGCTATATTGCTTTTGGCCTACTATGGGTAAGCCTGTAAAAAAATTACGTTAAGACTTGTACAGTGTGCCAAGCTTACAATAGACCAAATAAACCTTATAAAGCTCATCTCAGGGCTTTTAAACCAGTACAGAGACCTGGAATTTCCTGGAGCCTACACTTGATTGGGCTCCTCCATACCAGCGGATTTGGGAAATTCTTGGATTCTAACTTGTGTGGATAATTTTTCCAGATATTATTGTCGTGGCCTTACCTAATAAGAAGGCCGAAACAATTGCTCATAAGCTGTTTACTAGGCTAATCTCACGCTTCGGGGCACCTCTGGTGGTCTCCTCGGATTTTGGTAATGAGTTCGTTAATACAATTATGGCAAAATTGGCAAGTTTATTCCAAATAAAACAAATAAATTTCACGCCAAATACTGCGTGGGTTGGCGGGAAAGTTGAAGCAGCAAATAAATGCGTAGAAACAGTTTTGCGCAAAATATCATCACAATGCGAGAACGACTGGTGTCGATTTTTACCTATGGTTACGATGTCGTTGAATGCATTGCCGAATTCCTCTACTTTATTAAGTAGCCATTTTCTCCATCATGGTTACGAATTTAGGCTACCCAGTTCATTAGCATTTGAACCTCTTCAAATTTGTTACGATGCAGACAATACAGTCATTTGACTAAAATCTAGACTACGTGCAGTTTTCGAGATTGCACGCGAACACAGTTGGAGATCAGTGGTCAAGCAACAGAAATTTTATGATAAAACTGCACGTCCGTATAAATTTCTTTTGGACGATTACGTGATTTTGAAAAATTTTATTTTAATTAGACAAATTTGCAAAGGGCTTACACAGGGCCGTACAGAATAATGGAATTTATAAACGATGTAATTTTATGAGTAGTCTATTTTCTAGATCCAACGAAAATTGTTCGATGCCACATTAATAATCTTCGTCCTTGGTTTCTTCGATAAAATAGCCTCCCTACCTATGCCTTTTAATGGAGCTTCAGATTTAAATGTAGCAGAATAAGTTAACGGAGATTTGTCGGAGGATGAATTAAAATTAAAAGAATATATTTCAGAGTTATTATTGGATCCAACAGACCATGCGTCTGACATTTGTGTGCCAACATTCGCTCCATCCAAAGCAGACGACAAGTCAAAGCAAGAATCGGTTAAAATTAAAATGGATCCCGAACTTCGTTCGGCCGGATTTTTGTAAGATATGCATAGAAAACTAGATTGTGAATTAAATTTACAGCGTCAGTGAGGTTCAACGCATTCATACAATACCCGTTCTTCAAAATTAACACCAGAAATTAGAATTAGACGTCAATTAGATTAAGGCGAAGGTTGACGATGAGTAAATAAAATAGTAGCCTACAACATTTGCTTCGCCTATGGGCCATTAACATGGGAGAGGGGCAATACAACTACATGCAACGTGGTTTTGTTTTTCTGAGCTAGAATATTTGATATAAAATTTTAATAAATTGGTTAAAATGCTTGGACTAGTTTCCGGTTATATGTTATTAACCCTTTAAGGACTGCTTTTGCGCTATGGTCTCGTAACGAACTTATAGAAAATAAATCGTAGCTTCTCACCAACTTCAAGTAAGGGAATGAAACCTGTGTAATTTTTTTCCTTAATGAACTGGCCTTCATATCCCATTTCTTGTTTTACTGTAATTGGTTAGAAGTTTTCGATCTGACCTGTAGAAGAGCTGTAAACTGTTATTAAACATCGGGCGCATTTGGGCGCACCCATCCTTAAAAGGTTAACCTGTTTTCGATGAATTCAAAGTAATTAAGCAACAAATAAATTTTTCTAACGAGACGATCGGTGGCTCGCGTCGGTAACGCCTAAGCGAAGCACCGACGACAGACCGGAGAAAGGGAAGTTAACTGTTCAGAACGCGTCGCACAAGCCATCGGAAAGTTACAATTTTTCACAATAAATCAAGAAGAAAACTTTAAACAAATGTACCAAGAGGATGCTATAGACTCTTATAAAGCACATTTGACAAGAAACTTACGGTTTTAAGCAATTATTAAGGTACATAACTGAAGCAAATGCCGGAGACTCATAACAATGTTTTCATAAAGCCAAGACGGCGTCTGGAATGGAAATTTTCACGCCGTGCGGTGTGGTTGTGAACCCTGTAGATGCATACGTCATCAACACACGATCAGGTTGTTAGCAAATCAGGAGACAGGAAAACCTTGACGTCATTACTTTCACTGTCTTTGAATAAATGAGACCAGTTCAGAACCAAGAAATTAAAATAGCATGTAAAATTGAGTATATAGTTTCAAACTGGACGGCTAAATAAACAATTGGAACAAATAGATTGAAAGCAAAGTGCACTGTTCCTGGCTCACGATTGACACGTAGGAATAAACATATACTGAAAATACAACTGAAGTCTCATAACGTGCATAGCCTATGGGTACAACTACCGATTTCCAGTTTCCATTTGTACGGTAACTCTCTGAAGCTATGACAGGAATTGCATTAAACCGCTAAAAGTATAGCGCAATTCCTAACACGGACATAAAATTTCAAGTTGAGTACAAATACAAACGTTCGATTATTTCAACCTATAAAATAAAGTAAATCGGAAAGCAAATTAGTTTTAACTGTTTAATTAAGGTAATGGATTAATTTTTTTTCTCGGTCACAAATTCATCACAGAAATTAACCCGAAGCCATTGCTCACAAATAATTATTTCCCTCAAACGGTAAAACGGCCGTACGTAGACGGGTTATTCACAGATTTTTTTTCCTTTTTCCTTTGCCCACTGGATTCTTCTTCGGGAAAATTCACGGTTAATCTGAAAATAACAATAATTTCGTTACTCTCTGTAATCAGGAAATCATTCAATACAGATATAATATATATACATTGCTGAAAAAAAAATGCAGGTTTCGTATGAACAATTGGCTAGTATTACAATCTAGTATTATTGAAGCCCGAAATTTTCTCGCTGCTATTGCAGGCAGTCAGAGATAAGTCTCAAGAATTCACATAAATAATTGAGATATCTTACCAAAATACATTTCATAATCATTAAATCGAACCAATAATATGAAAGGTTTCGTAACGAAAAGTATATTAGCCTAACGAGAATTAGAAAATTATGCAATCTTTAACACGTAATTTGAAATAGGCTAACCAAATAATATGGTGAATTCCTAGGATAGATTTACAGAACAGTAAATTGTAGCAATTCATGCAAATAGAACTTATAGCAAAGGTTAACCTTCATTTTTACTATTTGTTACATTGAACTAGGATTTAGAGGAAAAGAAATAGCTGATATTAGCATGAAATCCCACAAAAAAATAATGGTTCTGACAAACATAAATTTGTTATAGGCTTATAATTGTAATGTAACTGATTCTGAATAAACAAATTTTCATCTTACAAACATGATATCGTTGAAATACCACTAAAATAATAATAATTGGAAGTTGCTTTAATTTTGAAATACTAATAAATACTGTTGGTAAATTTGGATCAATCTTGGCAAGTAGCCAGAGATTTTCTCAAAATAACAAACAAAACTGTCGATTAAAATGCAAATTTTCTAATACACTGAACAATTACTCCATGGGTTATCATTCCACGTAACTCTAATTTAGTATTATTAGGACTTAATTAAAGTTGGATAGATCTTGGCAAGTAGCCAGAGATCTTCTCCAACCACGAATAGGCTGGAAATGATTGGGTTGTTCAGTACAAAATTTTTTTGATGAATAAATATTGGCAATACGGAACAGTGCTTCATATATTGCTAGTAGCCCAGCTAAATAGTAAAATATTCAATTCTTAATTACCGGAATAGAAATTGGTCTGGATTGGAAGCAGGGGGTTTGTAATTCGGAGAAAATCTCTGGCTACTTGCCAAGATTGATCCAAATTTACCTACAGTATTTATTAGTATTGCAAAATTAAAGCAACTTCTAATCTATATATATAATACGCTTAGGTTGGGGAAGCAAATTCATCATTAGGCACTACAATGAAAGAGGGCGAGCGACCGACAATGACAAACAAACGGGTGTGGCCTGTGACAATCAGTAACAATCGAAATATTGCTTTAATAATGCTACCTCTTAGAGCCGACTTGAAAAGTTTCAAAGTTGGTTCAGTAACAATCACGACCGTTGTTGGGTTTATTGAGCTTGGTATCAGAACGGAGAAACGAGCAATTCAGCGTCCTCCATTGAAAAAAGACATTTACTTCCATAACAAAACAAATCAGCATGGGTTAAAATGGAGGGGGAGCAGGGATGGGAATCCACTCAATAAAGATGGGGGAGCAGGGATGGGAGACCACCTAATAGGGGAATCCAGGTCGGGGACGGGGGAGGCACTGCGGGACGGGAAAGGGGTTACGGGGGGGGGGGGGGGAGCATGGGGAAAATTAGACAACTGGGTAGGCCGCAGGGGAGTTCGGAGGAGGAAGCAGGGAGCAGTCGGCACCCTTTTCATTCCATACTGCCCACTACAGTATTTCGCTCAGGTATGCAGGAACCGGCTAGCCCGGCGTATGTTACGCCCGGGGTACAACAGCTAGTTATTATTATTTTAGTGGTATTTCAACAATATCATATTTGTAAGATATGAAAATTTGTTCATTCGGAATCAGTTATATTACGATTATAAGCCTATAACAAATTTGTGTTTGTCAGAACCATTATTTTTTATCAAGTAAAACACAGTAAGCATGTCTTAAAATAAATTGGAATTTCGTTAAAAGAATTCAACCTTTTATTTTTTCGGAACATAAAAGTGCATTAAACATAAACTGGTTGAAACGAATAGCGAAAGTTGCATTAACTATAGACGAAATAAATTTTAATATAGCATATATGAACGAATATAATTTGGAATTAGAGAAATTATTTTTGAATAACGACCATAGTTCCGGTTCTCGGAAATAATAGCGGTAATACTTAAATTTTGAATATTTCAGTGAGATAATTATCAATTCTTACCTTCAATCGTCCCCGGGCGCAGGAGGATCTGGGGATGCTGGGCTATTCAAATATATTACGGATTGCTCCGGGTCAGAATCAACTTCTGCGGGATCGGCTTCCGTATCGTCGGCATCAATGGCGGCAACCGCTATAGCTGGCGGAATCAGTATAAGAACAGGAATGGGTCCTGGGGAGGCAGCGGGGAGCTCCACAAGTATATGTGGGTGGTAGTTTTCCTCTAGGTTTTAAAGGGCCTTTCCGACCTTGACAACAACCAATTAGGGCAAGGGTCACAAATGACATAGTGGGTCTTTTGACCATTCCAAAAAAATAATTACCCCCATTCAACATCTCGAAGTTTCTTCCCAAACTACTCCTCCTACGATCCGGGTTGTGCAACCCTTTAATACCCATATACAAAAGTTCAAGCCGGATGCTGACCTAGAAAGATCCAGTTCGATCCATTCATAGCAATTTTTTCATCTATCTCCCAGAGGTAAAGAAACATAAACAAGCATTCATTCTAAAGCAAGCCAAACAATACAGTTAGATTCTGGAACATTCACCTTTGCGAAAACAATCAAAGTCGAAATTCTTGGCAAAAGGAAATTCGTTAAGGTGAAGGTCGCAAGACTCGACCAAAACTTACGAAAATATAAAGGCTGAAATGCTCAAATTTTAATCGTTCAAAACTAAAAAAAAAACTGAAATGTTATTGCAGAAAAGCTACAGATCATAAATGATCAATAATATGCAAGTTGGAGTTATGTAATTAAAAGTGATACAATTAATACATTGAATTTTCCTCTCGAAGGGTGAATGAGGAATTACATGAGTAATAAAATAAAAGATGAGCAGCCGGAAGAAAACAACCGGCACACAAGGGACTGGCAGTGATGGAAAAGAAATTGAAAGCTGAATTAAGAAGCAGACTTTTAAAAGGAGTACTAACGTGGTTGAAATCAGAGAAATGGTTGCTGTTAAAATGGTGACCTAACAGAATATTTTTTGGGGTTTTGCATATATTCAAATTGTGATCAAAATAATATAAAGGAAAAATGTATAAGAAGAGTGACTGGCGCAGGATCAAACAGTGTATCACAATTATGAAAAAAAGTACATACTTAAAATAATGCAACCGGCATAGGACGAAACATGTGTCATAATTTGAAAATCGAAAACGTTACGAAATTGTATGTCGAAACACGTCACAATTTATAAGAACTATTATTCAAAAGAAAAGTGACCGACTTAGCACCAAACACGTGTCACAATTTATAAGAACTATTATTCAAAAGAAAAGTGCTCGACGTATGACCAAACATGTGTCACAATATAAGAACTATTATTCAAAAGAAAAGTGACCGATGTAGGACCAAACACGTGTCACAAATTATGAGAACTATCATTCAAAAGAATAGTGACAAACGTAGGACCAAACACGTGTCACAATTTATAAGAACTATTATTCAAAAAGAAAGTGACCGACATAGAACAAAACACGTGTCGTAATTCTATAAGAACTATTAATAAAGAAAAGTGGCCGGCGTAGTACCAAACACGCGTCACAAATTACAAGCAGTCACATTGTTGCATTAAAGTGCTGTGGATTGCCAAGAAGGCAACATAATAAGTACATTTATGGCTTTCTTCCTGCATAATAAAAAGGTGGACATTGGTCCCAGAAGGAAGGATGGGTCACAAATTTGGTCGAGGACTGTCGCCAAGAAAGATGGGAAAGTTGGAACCATCCAAGTGCAGTAAAAATGGGGAAAAGATTCATCAGAAAGTAAAGAATCATTGGAAAATATAAAGCAAGGGAAATACAAGACTACTCCAAGCAAGTAATGAGATCACAAGGTAACGAAAAAACAAGCTGGAGGGAAGAAAAGATTCCTTCTGAAAGATCTCCCCCCCCCCCCACCAAGAATTTTGTGAATTTTCCTATATGACTTGGTTCAATCTGATAGATAATGACTCAAAATTGGTCGAAAGTTAGTATTTTTTTAATGATGTGTGCTCAAAATTTTCACGACATGGATATGTGTGCATA
>JAHWFP010152729.1:0-14347 GCA_023313725.1 Lithobius niger | reverse complement strand
ACATCTACGATTAATAGAGAAATTAAAGGGCAATTACATCCATTTTGACATACATGTTTGAATTTTGGATCACTCACACAATAACTAAACACAAGAATTGCAGTAAGAATACGTTACGTACGTCCGATATAACAATTGAATTACTGCATCACCAAAACACGACACGGAGGTCGCCATTGTTTTGCTGGAACGAGTAGAGATTAATGCCAACAGACGGATCTCTTCGATTTCGACTCTCAGCCGATTGAGACAGCTGTATTGACTGTGAGGAGCTCAAGCTTCTGACGGCCTTAGCTGGCCACTACACTGCCGGCCAGCTAAGGCCGTCAGACGCTTGAGCTTTTCATTCAATACAGCTATCTCAATCGGCTGCGAGTCGAAATCGAAAAGTGACATCTGTCGGCATTAATTTCTGAATGTTCCAGCAAAACAATGGCGATCTCCGTGTCGTGTTTTGGTGATGCAGTAATTAAATTGTTATATCGGACGTATACGTAACGTATTCTTACCGTAATTCTTGTGTTTAGTTATTGGGTAAGTGATCCAAAAGTCAAACATGCATGTCAAAATGCATGGATGTAATTGGCCTTTAAGGCAGGTGGAGATCCAACCCCACACTTGATCCAAAAACTGGTTACTTGGACGAAGTATTGTAGTTGTTCATGGGGCAAATTAAAGCATTTTGGGGGGCCCATGAGCAGTGGTGCCACACGTTTTTATTATTGACTATTGTTCAGATAATTACATTATGATAACTAAATTTGCTGATGATACCCTGCAATCCTGAGATCAGCTCAGGATTATCACCTGGTACAACAATGATCAAGCTGTTGCTAGGAGCAACTTTTGGCAGTTGCTGTTAGTAAGGATAAGCTCTTATCACTTCATCTTGGGCAAGTAAGCCTAAGATACAACATTACTTTGATAAACACACCATCAACTGGGCTACGTCACTCGAGACTTAGGGGTCATTACTGATCATAGGTTCTGCTTCGATAAACATGCTGAATACTTTGAATGCTTTGAACAATGTCTGACTGTTTGTCCCTGTCTGCTGACATTGAGTAAGTTGGTGCCGGTAGAATTAAAATCATTCTTGGTAAGAAAGATGTTTTAAAGGAGGGCTTCAAAGTGTAAGGTGACGCTGGGAGAAATCAAGTCGCACTTGGTAAGAAAGATGCTTAAAGAGAGAGCACCATTTTGCATGGTGGCGCTGGCACGACATGAGTGCAAAAGCCTATTTACTGACGCACAAACAGACAGTCTGCGAGCAGCATTAAAGAATTGGAGAAAGAAAAATTTGAAGAGTAGGGAAAAAGGCAAAGTCTTTGTTTTGAGAAACGTATATGTATGAAGTGAACTTTTTTGATTGCCTTGGAAATGAGATAGTCTTCATGCAGCCAAAGTGGAACTTGACAGTGGAATCCACCACGATGCCAGGATCCGGATAGGAGGTCTTAAACTGGATAATTAGCATGATTGTTATCATAACATCCAAAGTTCGTAACAACACATCAGTGAGGGTTAAGTTCCAGGGTATTTTCAGTGGTCCAGTCAAGTTGGTCCTGTTTGAGATATTTATGGAATGAAGGTGAGAGCAGTTTAAGATCGTCTGTGAAACTCCTACTTAAAGGAACTGAGAACAGGGTGGTCAGAAACATAACATTGAAGACAATGTGTATATATACATTGTTTGTTAATGCGTTTAATAATTAGTGTAAGAATAGAATAATAACGTTTTAAATTATTAAACTTGATGACAGGAAAATACACATTACCGTCAAGGTCTTCTTAATGATGTTGGTGTAGCCAGCTATAACTACACGATACCCATTAAAACTTCCGTCATACTTTATTTTTCTTCCTGAAAAAAAGTTGTATGGAAGGTTTAGTAAGGTATTTATTTTAATTTTTTCTCCTTTCAAGTGTACAATTTTGTCAATTTCACAGTGGCGTGGTTTATTCATTAATTCTAAGTGGGGCCAGCTAGAAATTGGTTCCCCATTATAAAATTTGCTCTCTTCCCCTAAAGTCCACTTCCTTTACCCAAAGTGGCTAGAACTAAAACTTCAAATAGAAATTATTCACACTATTACTCGCAGATTTTTTGTTGGTTTCGTATGTGAAGTACCTCAGGACATAATGGAACGAAAAATAAAAATCACTTTTACGCTTATTCATAAACTTTGTATAGCCTATGAATAGAGAAAAGGAGAGAGAGCCTAAGGCAAGTGTGGAGAAGCAGAAAACTTAAGACTTGTCCAGCCAGCTGTGCTAGGTTGAGTTTATGCAATTATCTGCTGGCAAACACACAAAACATTTATTTAATTATTTATTTATTCATTTACTTATTTTAATTTATTTAAAGAGATTTGTCTAACATGTTGCCGTATAGGTGCGACTGCTACCACGACAATTGTGAATTTACATTCCATTTTTTTTACTATATCGGCGCCCCACCTCTTCAGCTGTGCCAAAGGTGTCACGGTCTCCTTGGCCACAACGTCACGGCTCACGGCGTTTTCATTCAAGTACTGTTAATTTCAGAAACTCATTAAATATGAATCCCGCTAAGCTCTTCAGCCGTTTGATATCGTGATAATAAATACCAAGCTCTTTCGCCAAGTTAATCCCACCGACAAAGAGTTAATTGACAAATCGAAAGTTAATTGACAAATTTGAAAATTATTTACTATGCAATTTCCAAAAATTTTAATTGACATTTGAAGTCTTACTCCTTTTACATGTACACGTGAACACAGAAAAGAAAACCAGTTTCTCCTCTATCGCTTACCCATAATCCATTGCAAATTGGCAGCGCAGTGAGGATGGCATAGGCTCAACTTTTTTCCGCCTTTAGACTATTATCAAACTGGTTATTGAATAGAGGGATTTTTAAATAGACCAAGTTGGTTGGTCATTCTCTCTTGTACATGTACACGCGTAACTTGACGCGCATGTAAGCAGAGGCAGAAAAGAAAACAGCACTGGTGTGTCCACGATCACGTGTAAAAAGGGGAGATAATGACCAACCAGCTGACCTATTTACAAATTCCTCTATTGACTAACGAGCTGAAGGGCGGACAAACAAAGACTTGACGCTCTGCTTACACAGAAAAGATGAGCCTACGCCATATCCACTGCACTGCTAATTCGCAATGGATTATGGGGAAGCGATAGGGGTAAAACCAGTTTTCTTTTCCGTGATCGCATGTATGCGCGTCAAGTCACACTTCTACATGTACAAGAGGTAACGTGTGATCGTGGACACACCTGCGCTGTTTTCCTTTCTGCTTCTGCTTGTAGGCACATCAAGAAACGCTTGTACATAGACATAGGGTTAGTAGGTGGATTAATTTGGCAACAGAGCTTCGCTTTTGACACCACGATTTCAAACGGCTGAAGAGTTTGGCGTGAATCCGTAACATGTTTTGTTTTGGGAAGATATCACATCTTTTTGGTCCAAATTGACAAGATCCATTTTTTTTTCTTTTAGCAATTGTGAGATGAAATACTGAAAATCCAATTTCACGGTCCATTTTTTGTGTGCCGTTAGTAGGTTTTCATTCAAGTACGATTACGTGTTCGTATTTCGTTAGCGGTCCACCGAACTCTCAATAATTATACCAATGGGGAAATACAACAATTCTTCATTCGTGCTATTGTTGACCTGCGTACTCATGTCTTCGTATTCATTGTTGCAAGCAAACAAAGTATGTTGGTCAATGCTGTAGCAACCCGATTTGGGTTGGGTTCCCGTAAGTAAAAACAACATCAACAACAAAATGATGTAAATGCTCTTGAATTAGTATTAAGAATTACTGGTAACTTTGAATACGTTTCCAGTAACTCTCAAACCAGCAAAAGGCACGTTTCACGGTTGAAGTATAGCTACCAGCAAAATTTCGGCTCTATTCACCGATCGAAGAATTTATATTCGTGATATTACTGATATTAGCGAAGCATCAGTAAGTATGGGGGCGCAGGCCAAACAAATCCGACTATGGCCCAAGATTTGCCGACTTCTACGGCCAATATTTTTAAAAATAATTTTCCCCCCCATACACTGGAGAAGCTACTGGGTGGTGGTTGGGGGGATGATCTCGGTAAAACATTTTTTCACCTCTTCCCCCACCCTCCCCCACTCTTATTTCCGTACCCACCCCAGTCGCCCTTTACGAATTTTATTTCAACGTAAATAATCAAACAAGCTCGGACGCCCCATATGAATATGGAATGAACTGAAGTATCAACACTGTCTGGTATTTCACTCGGTACATATCATTTCTCCAGGAACATAGAGATTTGGGTTGTGAAAACTGTAAATGAACGAATCGTTAAGATCGATGTGAATTTATCAGTAATGCAAGAACAGAGGTAATTTCTTCCAAAGCTGCATACAGATGAAAAACTTACAAGTACCAAAATAAATTTAAATTCATTTAATGAATAGTTTATATTCATTAAACAGCTCAAATATCGAAAATATGTCATAATGGCGATACCCAGCTGGTAAAGAGTGAATCATTCCCGGCTGCCAGCCCATCTATCTATCTACGTTATAATCCTGGAGGCCGGCTAAAAGGAAGGCTAAAGCAAAAGGGAAGGCTAAAAGGAAAACCACTTCTCCCCTCCTAACGCCCGCATTGAAAATGCACTCTCCCACTCTACCTGCATGGAAACAGGAGACAGTCATGAGTGGTCGATCAACTCAATAAAGGTTCAATCTGACAAGTCGTCGGGTTGAACAATCACTTCCCCCCTCCTCGCGCCCGCATTGCAAATGCCCTCTCCCGTTCTACCTCCAAGCAAATAGGAGGCAGGCATGAGTGTTCGACCAATCTGACAAGTCGTTGGGAAGAGTGCCGGAAAAATGTCCCGGGAAATGTGTCAGTAAACTTAATTCATAACCAGCCCCGTGCATAGCACGGGCTTCCTCTAGTGTAAAAATAATGCCTAGCCCAGATAAGAGGCGGACTGGTGGGTGTAGAAGACTGTTAAGTTGGAGGTGGAGGGGGTCAATAGAAAAAATTTGGATATTGTTGGCCACTACGGGATCAATGGATATATCCAAACTCCGTGACCTTGCGAGTGTGCTTTTGCCCTAGCCAGTGTTGTAGCGTTGCCACTATCTTTAAAATTCGAAGGTCAATGTTTTTTTCTTCATATTAGTAAATTCTTAACACATTTGCAATTAACAAAGACAGTAATCAAACAAAATGAAAATCGTTAATTGTATTGTCACTTAGATTTAGTCCAAAAACCGAAAAGTTGAAGAAACTACAATTTCTTTGCAATTAAAAATATTGATATAAAACAAAAATTACTGCTACCAAGTTTCCGGTACCAAATGCATTCACTGACTTTCCAGTAAGGTGTTCCATTAATTGAAGTAACATCAGTTGCGAGGTTAAAGTTCTGATATACAGGGTGAGCACAAAATAATGACCACATTACAAAACTTTATTAAAAACAAACTAGAAACAATATCGGAGTGCGGTTCATTTTGTTAAAAAGATACACTCAAATAGTTTTACGGCCAATGATTAGTTTTGCCCTCAGTACACTTCAACGTGGGCACCGTTAGTTTCACGCAACATGTCCAAACTGTACTCAATCTCACGCCATGTGTTTTGCAACATGGCGGGAGTGATGGTGGCAATGGCATTGGTAATTCTGTCGCGTAATTCATCAATGTCATTCACTTTAACAAACTCCTTCAGGTATCTCCACAAGAAAAAAATCAAGGGCAGTAACGTCTGGGAAACGAGAGGGTCAGGGTTACACGACGCACATCGCTTTTTGCTGTTTAGACGCCATTTTGCGGATATGACGTCACACGCAGTGCATGCTGGTAGACTGCTTTGACAATGGTGGGCCGTAAAACTATTTGAGAGATTCTTTTTAACAAAATGAACCACACTCGGATATCTTTTCTAGTTTGTTTTTAATGTTATTACCTTTTGTAATGTGGTTATTATTTTGTGCTAACTTGGTGGTTTTAATAATGTTAAATGGTTTTGTAATTTCCCTTAAACAGTTAGTTCCTTATCGTTCCTTGTAGCCTTTAAGCGCTGTCGTGCCCGTGCCAGGTTTGTCATCCGTGAGGCTAGACGTGCTTCGTGGGCAGTTTATGTTTCGTCGATCACGCGCTCCACGCCTTCTCAGCAGGTGTGGCGGAAGGTGCGCCAGATCTCGGGGAAGACCGTGCCTTCCCCGGTTTCACAGCTGAAGGTGGCGAATACCGTGGTCTCTTCTGTGCCGGATATCGCCGACTGTCTTGCGTCTGCGTTTGCGCAGGTTTCGAGTGATAACCATTATGATCCTGGTTTCCTCAGAATAAAGCATAGAGAAGAGGCTCACTCTCTAGACTTTCGCTCCGACGGGCTAGAGGAGTACAATTTACCGTTCGCCAGGCAGGAATTTGTTTCCGCTTTGTCCAAGTCGCATGACTCCGCCCTAGGGCCTGATGATGTTCACTATCAGCTGTTGAAACATCTGCCTCTTGCCTCCCAGCAGTTCTTGCTGGAGATGTTCAACCGTGTGTGGGCAGAAGGCTCTGTTCCGGCAGCGTAGAGGACAGCAGTGGTCATCCCGATTGTGAAACCGGGCAAAGACCCTACTGCTCCTTCCAGTTATTGCCCAATTGCTCTGACTAGCTGTGTCTGTAAACTTATGGAACGGATGGTCAGTGAGAGGTTGGTCTGGGTGCTGGAATCACGCGGATTCTTATCTGCGTCCCAGTGTGGCTTTCGACGTTTTCGGTCAACCATCGATCATCTGGTTGCCCTTGAATCGGATGTGAGGGAGGCTTTTCGCCTGCGTCAACATCTGGTTCAGGTTTTCTTTGACTTGGAGAAGGCTTATGATACGACCTGGCGTTATGGGATTCTCCGTAATCTCTATAACTGTGGCTTGAGGGGACGGATGCCACTGTTGCTTTCCGCTTACCTCTCAGGCCGTTCTTTTCGTGTTCGTGTCGGGGCGGCTCTTTCCCGCCCGTTTGTCTTGGAGAATGGTGTGCCTCAAGGAGGTGTTCTTAGTGTTATCTTGTTTGCTATTGGGATCAACCCCATTGCTCAGCAAGCTGCTGTTCCCCAGTCATTGTTTGTCGATGACTTCGGCCTACGCTTTCGAGCAGCTCGCATGCAGACCTGCGAGCGGCAGCTACAGCTGACGATTAACAAAGTCCAGACCTGGGCGGTCAGTAATGGTTTCCGGTTTTCTCCGGACAAGACTGTGTGCATTCACTTTTGCCGCCAACGAACGCTGCACCCAGATCCTTGCCTGTACTTGGGGCAGGCGCAGATTCCTGTTGTCCCACAGGCACGTTTCCTGGGTCTGGTGTTCGATTCCAGGTTATCTTGGCTTCCACACTTGCGCCAACTTAAAGACAAGTCTTTGCGGGCACTTAACATCTTGCGGGTTCTGTCGGGCACTTCATGGGGTGCCGATCGCGCTGCCATGTTGCGCCTCTACAGAGCCCTTGTCCGCAGCAAACTTGATTATGCGTGCATGGTGTATGGTTCGGCTAGTGACTCGACTCTCCAGATGTTGGACACTGTGCATCACAGTGGCCTGCATGTGGCGACTGGGGCATTTCGAACTTCTCCAGTGGTCAGCCTCTATGCTGAGGCCTCGGAGCCACCTTTGGCCATTCGTCGGCGAAAGCTGGCCATTCAGTATGCTGTGCGTTTACGTGCTGTGGGATCCAGTCCTGCTTGGTCCATGGTTTTTGGGCCAGACTTGCGAGTCGGTAGACGCAGGGTGGGTAAGGGTGATTTCCGCGATAGGCTCCAGCAGTCCTGTCAGGAGATAGCCTTTGAAATGCCCAGCGTCTTGAGGCTAGGGGGATGCCAGTAGCCCCTTGGCTTGTCCCAAGTGGCACTTTCATTTTCGCTCTGGCGTCCCTCCCGAAGGGTTCCACTCTACCTGCACGGTACTTACAGAAGTTCCGGCGGCTGTGTTCTCAGTACGCCGGTTATCAGCGGCTGTTTACTGATGGGTCGAAGTCAGATGCTGGCGTGGCTTGTGCTTGTGTTTGTAAGGGAGTGACGGTTGCCCATCGCCTTCCATCAGGCTATTCTGTGTTTTCTGCAGAGCTTTTGGCTCTCGGTTTGGCGGTGGAATGGATCCTTGGCCTTCAGGGCACGCATTTCATTATCTTTAGCGATTCCATGAGTGCCCTGGAGTCCTTGGCGAATTACAATCCTCGGAACCCCTTGACACAACGTGTCCAAGCTTTGCTTTCCCGCTTGCCTAGCCAGCGGAAAACCGTGCTTTTCTGCTGGATCCCGGGCCATGTTGGGATAGGTGGAAATGAGCAAGCGGATTCTGCAGCAAAACGGGCCCTTTCTGGCCCTCTCGGTAGGGATCTCAGGCTTGTTCCCTCGGACGCTTTTCCAACTCTGCGTCTGAGGTTACATGCTTTTTGGCAAGCCTCGTGGGATGGACAGGATGGCAATAAATTACGAGCTATTAAAGGCACTGTTGAGGAATGGCACTCGGCGTGTCGCCGCAGTCGCCGTGAGGAGGTGGTGTTGGCCCGTTTACGCATTGGTCACACTCGACTTACTCAATGTTTCCTTTTGCGGGGGGTTGACCCTCCTGAATGTTATTGGTGTCGGCGGCCACTTACGGTCCGGCACTTCCTTGTTGATTGTTGCCATCTTGATGGTTTTCGTCGTCGTTTCCATCTTCCGCATGACATTGTGCGTCAATTGGGCGATAAGTCTGTCCTCCTGTCCGGTGTTTTTCAATTTTTGCAGGAGGTACAGATGTATGACAAGATTTAGATTAGGGGTTTGAATAATATCTCTGTAATGTGTGGTGCAGTGGCAATCCGGACCGCTGCACTGTGACTGAGGTTGGCGCTAATGACCAAGCTGTCGACGCGCCATTAAGCCTCATTCCCCCCCCCTCCTTATCGTTCCCTAAGATTTCCATCGTTGAACCCATCAAACCTTTATACGCGGGACTCTTTAATTATTAATTACAGGTACGTTATTTTAACGAATCACAAGCACGATTCAATTTTACTGAATAATCTAAAGAAAGCTAAGCACCTCCGCTTTGATAAATGCAAGATGGGATGCCTTCGAAAATTAACCGGTTGTATCAAGCAAAAGGAACTCTGGTTGTTTCCGCACGACACGAATTTTAACGCAAGATGGTCACAAGAATCATTCGTCATCGTATCAACCCTTTTTCACGTGACAGAAAAATACTTCAATACAGTAACAAAAAAAAACAAGCAGAGACAAAAAAAAGACAAGCAAAACTATTACAAAAGAATTATTGAGTCAAATGAAAAGAATTCTAAAAATATGTGAAATACAATAATAAACTTGTGGGGAAACGGCGCCAACAATGTGGACGAAACACTACACAGAAACTGTAAAAATCATGAAATTTACAAAGTCCGCAATGAATCTAATAAAACTTTTAACCAACAGGCAAATAAACTTAAAGAAAAAGATCATCGAATTAAAACATATAATACCAAATCACATAAATTCAATGGTATTGCATATAGTATGAAGGTTCAGCTTCTGGAAGAAATTGAAGTTTTAAAGATTATCAAAGTGATAAAAGATACAAGCGTGATAGGTGAAGATGGATTCTTGATGGAAAACTTTAAGAAACCAGCCAAAAATAGCTCCAAATGCATAAGTTATTTAATTAACTGTATTTTTTGATACTGAGACATGGTCAGTGGGAGCTGCGATAGAACTCAAAGATGCCGTAATTTATTCCCAGTTTAATGAATTAGAAACCGATGTAGCAAACCTTAAACCCAATGTAGGGTTGAAGAAGAATGCAGATGGTATTTAACACGGTGAAGAAACGTATTAAACACGTTAGAACCCCCTCACAAGATAAGGATGCAGCCACCAAGGAGTATGTCTATTCAAAAGTGGTGTTTAATGCGGTAACTAAATAATACATCGATTCAAAAATCGTGGTGGCTGCGGCAACTAGAATATTTCGATTCAAACGTGTTAAAGGATTACGACATACGAAACAACCGTTTAATCATGCTGTTGGTGTAGACCCCCAAGATGCCCTAATTTATTTGTAGTTAAACGACTTAAAACAGATAATGAAACAAATTCTGTCTCATGTTGGAATGAAGCAATATATTGACGGTCATTTCGAAGATAAAAACAAACGAATCAAAGACCTCGCGTTCACCACACAATCTACGGATGCTGCTAGCAAACAATATTTCACAGTGTTACTGCATATTTCGTCAATAGGAGGATATTAATTTAAGCTTCTAATCAAAAGCCAGCAGATAAACTCATTACCCGAGGATGAAAAAGGAGACTTTAATGCAACTGATACACGAGTTATAAACCTACGCAAACCCACATTTCTCAGCGATGCTGCTGCGTTGCAGTATGTCCTCAAAAATATTTTAAAGTAATCAGTTTTTACATCACCACACCATTCAAAAAAGGTTACTTTTTTTACCAGTAGTAATCGTATACTTTTAATTATTACTCTTGCAGGCATAAAGCTACAATGTATAGTATGTTCCTATGTTCAAAAACCGGTGTATAAACATAGAGAATATGAAAGCAATGGAGAACTGAATAATACACTGCTTACTGGTTTTCAATTTTATCAAAGTAACTAGAACCCAACAGATGAAACTGCAATTCATATAGAAATGAAACCGGAATTAGTTGGTGCGAAAGAACTTTTGTATCTTTGGATTGGATCACGTATTTCTAGTATAGCAACTGATACAGATAGCCATCCAGAAATTGGGCATCTTTATCAAGTGGATCTAATACTAACCCCCGGTAAATTAAAAAAAAACTACCACCACATCATTTCTAAAACCATCTCGGAATCATATCCGTTGGTCAAGCAAAAATAAGCAGAAATGACCGCACTATATTTGATTAAAATTCTGCACTCTGTCGTGATTGTATTTTAATGGGCCCAAAGTACTGGGACATTGATGGGGAGTGCCCGGTTTGCTGAAACTTTTGAATTAACAGGATGTGCCTGTAACTGTCGAGTAAAACACCCAATGACTGCTGTCTCCAGCGTGAAAATTTTAAAGATTAATGATGCCACATTTACCACGAGATTTTGGTTTTAGGGGTAATCGATCCTTGCTAAAAGTGCCTTGCATTTTGGATTTTTCAAGACTTTGGCCAATCGGTTTAAATTGAGATTCATTTATGGTTTAGTAAAATTGATCAAGCCCTTACTGGCTTCAGAAAGAGCCCTCTGCCATGACTCTTTTTTTTCTTCTTCTCTCGTTTCAAACCTGGATAATGTGAAAGCTCATATAGCTTTCGCACTCCTGAGACCCCTTTAACGTTGCTAATTCGTCATTTTTGTAATGGGCTGAGGGGTAATCACCTAACTGGAAAATCGCATATTGGAACAATGTATACTGTATAACAGTATAACGGAAAGTTGTCTAACACGAAATTCGTATAATGGCAAATCGTCTAACTGGATATTCGTATAATGAAAAATCGTCTAACAGTAAATTTGTATAATGGAAAATCGTCTAATGTCCCTGCCTCGCTTGCGCTGCAGTGCTCGCTGCGGCTGTACTTACAACATCAGAAACCGCATGTATATTATTGTCCACTTAGATGTTCATCTATTATATGATTATCCTTTATACGATATTCCGTTTAGATGATTTTCTATTATATGGTATTCTGTTTAGATGATTTTCCATTAGACGATATTCTGTTTAGATGACTTTCTAGATATTTTATTTATGCAAATATTAGACAATTATCCCTTTTGACAATTTTCTAGTTTCTAGTCTGACGCCACTTCATAATGTGACAGCTCATACAACATTTGCACTCCTAAGACCCCTCTAATATTAACAATTCGTCATTTTCACAATGCGAAAGGTCATAAAGCATTTACAAGAGTCTCCGACCCTTTTAATGTTGACTATTAGTCATTCACAAATGTGAAAGCTCATATAGCATTTGCGCTCTGAGGCCCCTTTAACATTGTTAATTCATCATTTTCGTAATGTGACAGCTCATAAAACATTTGCACTTCTGAGAACCTTCTCATATTAACAATTCATCATTTTCACAATGCGAAAGCTCATACAGCACCTTCAAGAGTGCCTGACCCCATTAATGTTGACAATTCGTCATTCTCAAAATGTGAAAGTTCAATATAGCATTTTTAATGTTGCTAATTCGTCCCCTTTAATATTGCTAGAGCGCCTGTGAAGAGTGATAAGAGTTGCTAAGAGTGCCCGACCCCTTTAATTTTGATAATTCTTCATTCTGAAAATGTGTAAGTTCATATAGCATTTGCACTCCTGTGACCCCTTTAATGGTGCTAAGTAGTTGTTGTCATGATGTAAAAGCTCATAAAGCATTTGCAAGAGCCCGACCTGGCGCAACCTTGCAGTTGCTAATTCGTCAGTAGCAGGGGGATGTTTGTGCACTTGTTTGCATCTGTATATTGCAAATGAATAAATGAATGATAGTTTATTGCATATTGACTCGAAGTTTGTTATGTCAAACTTGTAGGAGTCTACAATATTCAATATTTCTTAATATTTCAACAATATTTCACATAACTGAAAAAAGTAACTTAATAATACTTATACGGTGAGAAAGTATAAGGCAATAACGTAAATACAAGCAAGTCCATAGTTAAAGACAAAGTGGGTCAAAGATATTATAAATTGATAACCACAGCAAAAAAGGTACAAAGTTTTATGTAAAAGGAGAAGAAAAAGTGAAGGTTCATCTTTAAATACTTTTAAGGCACATATGTGCTTTTAGCGTCCTTTTCAATTCCCTTAATTTTTCAACGTTAAGTAAGTGATCAGGCAAGCTGTTAAAAAGTTTTGGTACAATATATTCTCTGTTACGTTCTCCATACACATATTTTGCAAACGGTACTGTGTACCGGTAAGTGCTTTTCCTAAAGTATAAGGCATTAGACTGATCATTAATTTTAAACTTATGGCTATAGTAGTGGTTGAGGGTCACAACGTAATCTCTCAACTGAGTAATCCTTAAAATTTTCATATTGGTGAATAATTCATTAGTTTTTACACAAATTTTACTTCTAAAAAGTATCTTAATGATTTTATTTTGTGCTTTTTGAAGTTTAGACAATGCAGAGCTTGATGCGAATTCATAGACTTCAATACCATACCTCAGAACAGATTCAATCCAAGCTTAATAGATTTTTAATTTGTTTGTTTTACTTAGAACATTCATAATACGGATCAAATAATGTCTTGAATTCGCTAATAAACACTTCATTTAGGACAACCAATCGTTAATATTGTCTGCATTTCCTCAATATTTTCCTTTGTTGATATTAAAATGTTGTCATCAGCATACAAAAAAACAGAGTCATGATTTAAAGCGTCTTCAATATTGTTAATGTATATTAAAAATAACAGTGGACCAAGCACAGAACCTTAGGAAACACCAGTATTTACATTTGGCATATCGCTAAATTCGTCTTTAATTTTTGTAATAGAGCTTCTCTTTTCCATGTAATTTCTAATAATGTTTAAGATTTTTCCTCTTAGACCCGGAGCATTACATTTACGAAAAAGAATTGCGTGATTTATGGTGTCAAAGGCTTTTTGTAAGTCAATAAGTATTGCACTGACGTGCTTGCCACTGTTAAGTGCTTTTGTGAGCCTGTCATTAATTTCCTTTAAAGCAACACTGGTCCCTAAATTCTTTCTAAAACCAAATTGTTGCTTTCTAAAACCAAATTGTTCGTTCTAAAACCAAATTGTTCTAAAACCAAAAAATGCGCACCATGAAGTAGCATAAGGATACATTAGGTAGCATAAGGACACAGGTAACAAAAGGTAACATTTAGGTAGCATACGGACACTGAGGTAGCAATAGGACACAATTAGGTAGCAAAAGGCCCACCCATGGATTACCTTGAACCAGTTTGATCTCGACTCGGTGAACCGGTGTGTCATTTACAGGTTCCATGGAGGCAGCCATTTTTGAAAATGGCCACACATCCGGTATGATGTCACTTTCGGGGGTGTGGTGGCATGGTGTCTGTTTGTCTCTGCCATGTTGCAAATGCCCCTATTAAAGGGGGAGATTATATTAGAGAGCCAAGTTTTGGTGGATGGCACAATTTTGAATACTGCATTAATTACGTAAACATTATTGATTCAAGCTCATCGTCAGGAGAAAACCAATATGATCATGGTGATGTAACTTCTTGGGAGATTTAAAAGTTGCGATGGAAGAGTGTAATCCATATCTTGTAGAAGAAGCAAGTAGGAGTTTTGCCACTGAAACAACGCAAACTAATGATGGTATTCTTGATGATGATGGTTTCA